>VUQH01088654.1:2438-14037 GCA_015106775.1 Etroplus canarensis | reverse complement strand
TTAACAACCAGAAACAGAATCCTTTATTAATCCCGGGGGGGGGGGGGAGGATGCATTGCATTGCATTCATCATAATCCTACTATCCTGCTCTCTGTCAGGAGCAGCTTGTAGAATCTGATAAGCTGCTAGATTTTTATTTTTCAAGCATTCATTAATGGATATTTTCCTTGTGCAGGTGACAACAAGTGGGCAGGGACATAACTAAACCTAAGATCACCATATTCACTACTAAAAACTTACTTAATAACAGTTGAATTTGAAAATGGAGGAAGGACAATAAATAAAACGTATTATTTAGTTAATTTTCAGAAGCTGCTGGACATGCAGGTCCTCTATGATTTACCAGGCACACCCTCAGCACCCATACGCCCCATGGCCTTGGCTGGGATGCCTAAAAGGATTTCACAACACACTAACACGCTCTTATAAGCTTTAAGTTATAAAATTGAAAAGATTTAGATTTAGTCTCTACTGCTTCTTATTCTAAGACTCATGCAGTGTCTGTAATTTGCTTGGTTTTATTAAAAATCTCAAGTTTAAGAAGCAAATACAAAGTCACTGATGTAAGGCTTTGGTCTGTTCTTAATGTTAAATTAATGTTAGGTTTCTATTTGAGCAAAACCACACATGACCTCATGCGCACCAACTAGTAGGTGGATCTGAACGGGAACATTTTCCTTTCCTTGCCGTTTTTTAAGCCTTTTCTCTCTGCCAAAATGAAATGTGTGTGCTTTATTAATCGATAGGTGGCGCCATTAAAGCATTTTTTTTTTTTTTTTGCAATTGTTCAAATCCCAATAAACACCAAATGCTCAGGGCTTTTTCCAGATCAAGGGTCATTTTTCAAGATTTGTTAGGGTATATTGCATCTCTTTTTTAATATTATGCAGTACATTTACTGATAATGTGAAAATGCAAGAAGGTGGTCCATTAAATTATTACCAAACATAACTTACATGAAACATATTGGTTTACAAAGAATATTTGATTACACACAATCACATCTTAAATGAAATATTTTAGTTATGCTTGGTTTTACATAAAATATGCATAAAACATTTAATACATGCATTACTGGAGAAAATAAAGAGTGGTGTAAGCAATCAGACTCCTGTGATTTTCCTCTCACCAGGTGTCATGGGAAAAACATAAGGGGAAGGTTTTGTTGTCATCTCGACAGAGATAAAATGCAATGGCTTGACCTTTAGACTTTGGTCATTAAAAGCCCGTTTTGCTTATCCTTTAGCCACATACAAAATGGAATGTAAACAGCAAAAACAAACACCTAATCCTGATGTAGAAGCTGCTGTCGCACTTCACTCTGCTTTTCTGTTCTCTTCGACTCTCCTGCCAACATACCAGTCAGTATAAAAACACAACAATGTGGGTAAAAAAGGAAATGTTTATTAGTGTCTGGACACAATGATTACATTTAACACATTTATTATTTAGAAAACTATCCATAAAGCTACAATTTTAGATTTTTTCAGTAAATTTATTCAGAAAAAAATTATAATTTGCTTATCTCAGCACAACATTCAGATGTCAGAGCCATTTTGCACCACCTTTTCAGAATGATATAATCAAAGAAGCAATAAAGCAGATATATTCAGCCTAGCCCTCCCCCAAAAAAAGTATCAGGTGAGTAGCTGCAGTGACACATCAATCAGAATAACAGGTTAGGCACATTGACACAAAGCAAAGAAGTTCATCAAGTATCTTTTTGTCTATGATGGTACAAAACCAATGTTTGTATTAAGGCTATAAAGCTTGGCATCAAAGAAAGGCTCCCCTATTGATCTTCCTGTGTGTTGTTATTAACATTTACAGTTACATTGAAGGAAGTAAATCATGAAGTTCAAATTATTTGAATCCATTCCTGTCTTTTTTTTACCCTCCTGCACTACAAAAAAAGCAAAAATACCATAACCCAAGATTGTCCTGTATTCTCCACTCAGATGATGTAGTATAAAAGCACTTGGTCATCAGCACTTTGGTCAGCAATCGATCAGTAATAACAGAAACCTCAGTATAATGCATATAATGTGACTTCATGAAAAAAAGAGAAAAGGAAACATAAAAAGTGTAGTGGCTTTCTGAAGTTTGGTCCTTGTTTAATAAAATATTCTGATTTACAGTCTAATTTCTTGCAGCTCACTTTAAACTGATTTGCATGTTCGATATTCTGTTTTCCTTTGGGATTCTTGCTCCTGCAAATTTGAAATTTCAACCTAAACATTGGCATCATATTAGTCATAAGTTACATCAGTGTTCCCCCCCTCCTATTCTTCAGCTCATTGTCAGTATTGTCATTAAACAACTAACTGCAGTTCAACTAGTGTAAAAACCATCATGCAAGCGAACTCTGAAAAATCTTGAAAGGTAAAACTTACGAGATCAAAAACCACAAATTGTTCTGATTTTGTCAAGCAGGTAACTCTAAAACGAGTTACATAAAGTGTTATCTGCAAAGTGCAGTCTCTCTCGACTAATTGTAAAGTAGTATACTACTGTGAATTCCTTTTTTCATGGTGACAAATGGAGAGAGCTAACAACTGAAATACACTCCATGGCTATTCCCCAATGCGCAATGATCACACTTTCTTCTTGGACATACAAAAGTTTAGAATGTCTGCAGTACGATGGTGACATTAACAGAATGTCAGGAAAAGGGTACTATTAAGACACTACAACTTCAAAGGGCATTGTTCCACTCTCACATTTTGAATGTGTGTGTGAGAAAAGGAGAAAACAAGACAGTTCAGAATAGCAAAACAAATTAAAGGCAGTATTTGGGCTCCCATCTTTTTTTTTTCCACAAGGCTTCAGTATAATCAATGGCTGATGGTCCTAGTGTGTACAATCTGAGTATTGTTTTGGCGCAAATCAGCTTGGAGAGTGGCTCACATTTTGTTGAAACACTCCTTGGCATTGGACCACACCTGGATTCCCTGTAACAGTAAATGAATTCCAGAGAAAGGGGAAAAACTTTCAGACTTATAAAGAAATACACATAAGGAGTTTCACTGCTGAACACTCAACAGAATAGTGGAACAAATATAAAGTTGAAAATGGGAAAAGACAAGAACCTCACACCTTCTTACACATGCTGATCTGCATGATGGCGTAGCTAATCAGTGCTTCACGCAAGTCTCTGTCCTTCTGCTCCTTAAAACGTTCAACATCGTCCCATGCTGCTCGCATGAACTCTCTGATGGCACAATAAAAAACAAAGACACACACTCCTGTTAGTCTGTTTGTGTAGACAAGAAGCACAGGGAGAAGGACAGAAGAGGTGGCAGAGGAAGAAAAACAATGTAGCATTTGCGTTGTTCCATATTTTTTTAATGTACTAGTTCCTGTCAGTTGTACTAATACAGGTTGGATTTGTTTAAACAAAACAAAAAAAACACTGAATAGCAGAGATGTTCTACCACAGCAAGAAGGTAAGCAGTGCATGTCCAATGAAATCTAAAAATAGGAATCATATAAAAACATACTAAACTGAAAGCGCTCTCTCCTTCCATGTCAACAGAATTCTATCTCATGGACCTATTGCCTGTTTCCATCCAACCAATAAATTACTGCCATCTTGTGGCCGCAATTGGGTATTGTCTCAGGAAGCAGAAATGCTTCTAATTGACTTGGACCCAATAAAATCTACAGTTTCTGTCATTTTCACAGACATGACTGTGTCCGTGTCCCGTTAAAGGCTGGAGCTTTGCAAGCTGAGAGGCCAGCGGCTTGTTCTGGTTGTTTGGGAATAAGCATTGTGGATAAACCTGTGGTCTTTGACAAGCTGCCCCATCTCTTATTTCACTGCTGTAATTACAATCTGCATGTTATAAAACACATGTAGAGATATGTACATGAAGGGTACCATTAACAAGTAAACAGAAAATTACTTAGTGATTTATCATCTTAACAGGTAAGTTTTCTCTTAATAACTACCTTAGCCAGCATGTGATGTAGAGGAGTTACAGTGCAGTGTGAAGAAGCCTTTAATGAACTCATTTAGCATATTAGCAATAAAATCCTTGGTGGCGGAGAGGTGAAATCAACTCCTGCTGTGTCCGGTTTAAAAAAAACAAAAAAAAAAAAAAACAGGCATGTTTAACAGGTGCAGGGTCCACTAGCATTTGTGGATCATCATGGATGAGAAATCACTTGATTGACTGAATGTACTAAGTTTAACCAACTGTTAAGCACCTTAATTTTTCATTAATTACTTTAATACCACTGTCAATATTGGCAGTTAAAATGAAAACGAACCATTGGCTTAATCATGTCACACAATGCTCAAGTCTTAATTCAGCAATTATGTCTGTTATTTTAAAATAAAGGTATAGGCCTGTTTTTCTGAGCTTACTGAAAGCTGTGTTTTTTTTGTTTTGGTTTGTTTTTACAGATTATGTGGTCTTCAAAAGATAGCCACATTACAAATGCATAAATGTATGATTTTATGGATTATAATGCATTAATGGAGATGAAACAGAATATAAATGATTTAAAATAAGCTCAACCTTAAACATTTGCAGCAGTAATAAAGATCCAGATAACACTGATGGAGAACATTTTTCTGCAGAACAAGCACTTTTACTTTTGATACTTTAAGTACAATTTGACAATAACACACAGTTTATGTGTACTGAAGTGTTGTCATGGTGTGGTTTTGCTATTTTTACCAATAGAATGCTTCTAAAAATATACCTCCACTCATCATTATCAACTAATGGTAAAGATTTGAAAAGTAACTGTTTATATAATAATAATTTACAATACTCAGCCACAAGTAGTGAATATATAGAAGAGTAAAAGGCAACTACTGAATGACAAAACAGTTAACAAACTGTTTCTCTTGTTGGTGTGATAAACAGCAGAGGAAGATTCATATTTAGAAGGCGGGGTTGGGTCACTGTCTCTACTTGCTCTTCTGTAAAAGTCACTTCACACCACTGCTGAATAGCACTACTTTTTAATTACATATAGCACCTCATTTTGTCTCTGAATAATTTGAGTGAGTAGTTCCATTCACTAGCTTGTGCATGTTCTCCTGTTATCTGTTCTTAACAACACATGTTCCAAATTTATGGTAATACACTTATGTTTTTCAGTTAAGACACAATCCAGTTAGACTAAACAATATATTTTCAGGCTGGAAAAAACAGTGAGTAGGACAAATTAAAAAAGACAATTTGAAAAGAGGTTAATGTTGGTGGTGCTGGTGTTGTGCTTACTTGCACTCTCTGTTTTTCTCCAAGACTGTTTCCTCTCCCTCCTCAATACTCTGCTCCAGGGCTGCTAACCTGCTCTCCCTTTGCTCCTGGCTCTCTTGGCCAAATAATTTACTGGTCATTCCCTTCAAAGAAAAGATTCTGACCGTCTGCATTAACAGAGACAGACAGACACACACACACACAATTTAAATTATGCTTTCAAACAATTTGAATAAAAAAATGTTTGAACCCACGCTTACTACTGGTTCTTGACATTTAATGTCTGTGTATGTCACTGCATTTGTACAGATTGTGCAGGAGAAAGTGAGATTAGAAGCCAGTATGAGTGAAAGTGTTTTACCCCAGTTTCCAGTTCTTCTTTTTGCTGTTTCTTTTGGGCAAGGTCCTGAACTGCCAACTCCAACTCGTACTGAATCAACTCGTGTTTTCTACATACTGACCTTAATACACACACAAATTGACAAATATTTTGAAGCCTGAAAAAAAATTGTAATTCTAAATCCAAGAAGTCGCTGTCCGTTAACATGAATACATCTTGCTACAATAAACAGTCAAACAAATGTATTTAAAATTATTGTAGATAATGATGTGAGCTGCAGTTGAGTGCAGTCCAATCTGCAAAAGTGACATTTGCTGTGCTAAAAGATATTCAAATGCTTTACATGCAAATTAATTTGTATTTAAAAGGACAGGCAGCTCTTACAGCTGGGATCATACAAACAAGGCTTCTGCTCCCATAATTAAACTAGATTTCTTAATTGTTGAAATCTTGGAACCTTCATCATTGTTGTCATTTTTTCTTTAACAATGGCACTAGTGTCATTCTGATCAGTGCATATTTTCATGCTGCATTCTTATTGGTTGGACAGTAGATGTAGGTTTAGGCAGCTGACACATTGTGAGATGGACATTCTCAATCTGTGCGTGTGTGTGTGTGTGTGTGTATATACAGCTGAGCTCATATCTTCTCCTAATGCTACCATGATTGTGCTATTGGAAGCCAAGAAACAGCAGACGAATCATATAATAGACTACAGCTCAACAGGTATTACCATACGTCGACCTTGTTGTCATACCCAGGTCTTTTAGATACAAGCTGCAGATTGTGACTTGCAATTACCTTGTACAATTGTTGAAATCTCACTGTCTACATGTGTGTTTAGATAGAAAATGCAAAGACTCTCTCTTATACCACTCAAATTACCCTTTACAGAAATTACCAGTGATTATCATGGCCTCCTGTGCCAGATATAAATCACTGCTGCATATGCAATTGAGATAAAATTCATAGTGTAATACCTAAATTTTAATTCTGCAGGCATAGAAATTCTTTGAAACGGCAACCAACTTGGTAAAATCTGCAACATATTCAGGTCTGTCATACCTGGTAAGAGCATTAGCTAAAGTAATTCATGACACATGGCAGTTCCTATCAATAAACCTTTTATTTAAACCCACACTTACCTGACAGCATCAGTATAGAAGAGATATTCTTTCAGTTGGTCAGCAAAGTGCTCTTCTTCCTCCAGAATGTCATCAATTGATGCAGCATATCTGTGAACATACAGTCACATTTACAACTCAAGCAACATCAAACAGCGTGTCTATGTGTCAACCAATAATTCAGATAACACCTTTACTTACGTGTCCATGTGGTGTCCAGCACTCTGCAGTCCATCTCCCATTTCCTTTTCTATAGCACTCCACTCACTGAAGATAACAAAAATTGAATGCATACTTTTTTAATGCAACAGCTCTCTTTGCTCTCACGGTAAATATAAAAAGGTTGTTTTACCAGAACTCGGAAGATAAAATGGTGCTTTGACATAATCATTGTTTTTTGTAGTTAAGTATATATTACATTTAATATAAATAGACTGTATAAAGAAGCAAAGAAAGCAGTTAAGACAAAGCATGGAATCTCTATGAATAAAGGAATGTCCTATTGACTCCCTATCATCCATTAAATGCTGAATGCATTACTAGTGTATGGTAGCTTTTTAAAAACCACTGAATTCAATATAATGTCCATATAAAGTCTTCTTCTTTTGGCTGCTCCTGTTAAGGATCACCACAGTGGAACATCTGCCTCCATCTCACCCTATTTGTGACGTCCTCTTCTCTCACGCCAACCCTCAGCATGTCCTTTTCACTACATTCCTGAACCTTCTCTGTGGTCTTCCTCTTTTCCTCTTGCCTGACAGTTCCACCTTCAACAGCCTTTGTCCAATATATCCACTATCCCTCCTCTGCACATGTCTCAACTATCTTAACCTTGCCTCTTTGACTCTTTCCAAACCGATCAACCTGAGCTGCCCCATGATATACTAATTTCCAATCCTGTCCATCCTGGTCACTCTCAGTGAAAATCTCAGCATATTCCACTCTGCCATCCACCTCCTGTCTTTTTGTCAGTGTCACCCTCTCAAAACCATACATCATAGTAGGTCTCTCTACAGACTTGTAAAATTTCCATTTCACTCTTGCAGCTATCCTTCTGTCAAAAGCATTCCTGACACTCGTCTTGGCATTAGTTTGTAAAACTCTGTTTTCACTTTGACATGAAAGAAGCTTTTTTTGCAAATACCTCTCAAAAAAGCCAAATTATATGGACCATGATTTCATTTATGAAAGCAATAAAAGGGTGAAACATCCAAGGGGGGTGAATACTTTTTATAGGTATTGTACATGTCCTGCACCACCCTCACATATTTCCCCATATAATACCACAGTTCCCCTTTTAGCACCCTATAATAAGTTTTTCTAGTTCCACAAAGACAGTGCAATTCCTTCTGACCTTTTCTATACTTCTCCATCAGCATTCCCAAAGCAAACATGGCATCTGTAGAACTCTTTCTCAGCATGAAGCCATACTGCTGCTAACTGATCATCACCTCTCGTCTGTCTTTTAAAATAACTTATTGCCCGTTAATGTTTTCAATCCATTTTGGATAGCTAACTATGATATTATTGTAGAAAACAGTGACAACACAATAGGTTTTCCTCACCTGAAAACTCTGCCGTAGTTACCGTGGACTTTGTAAACTCCATAGAGCCTGTCTGCTACTCGCTACAATAAAAACATGTTAATTATTACCAACGGACAGTGTACTACTTTAGATTGTCTGCCTTAAAAAATCCTGAAGTGACACACTTGGAATGAGTATTCAATCCAGCAGCTTTCTATTATTCTCAAAGGCTTGCATGCAGCCAGTTTTTAAATCACTTAAATATGTTTGGAGTACTTGCCCAAGATAAAATGGTTGAGTGCAACTGAAAATTACAGTCAAAATTCTAGCAAGTCAGACAGATAGGGCTTTTCAATAGTTCAGACTAAAATGTCACAATTTGAATTTTCACAAGCTGCCATCAAGCAAAGTCCATGATATACAATACAATATACAAAAAATATCAAGATAAGCCCTGGCATCTGTAAACAGAGAGTTGTGTGTGGGTTTCTTAACATGCTAAAACTCACCGCTCGCACCCTGAGTAACTGAGAGATGACACTGTTTACTTCATCACTGTAGTGTTTCAGGTCTATGAATCGCCTGAAGACAAAAACAATAAAAAGATAATTAACTTAAATGATTTTTTTTGTGTTGTTTATTAAAGGAATTTCTTTTGTTTTTCAGCTGAATTTTTCATAACAGTGCTTATACATATAACTAAATAACAATATCGCATCTCTTGCACCCTGTTTTATATTTATATTTAACTTAGTCTACCTCTTAAAAATTTATTATAAAGTAGGTCATGACACTTCTGTAATCTGTCTAAATTGTAAAATCTCTTTAAACAGAAAAATTCATTACATTTGTATTTTTTTTTACACCTACTTGTCAGGGTTCTTAACTCTGAACATGGCACTCAAAGACTTTAGTCTGGAGTCAGCCTGTTAGGGAATAGAATTAGACACATTTTGTATATGACACAGAAGGAAACATTAAGCAGTGTGTTTAAGACGATTCAGTTTGATGTTGTAAAAAAAATACTGAAATACTGACAATGCTAAATTATCAGTAAAGAAACCCAGCAAGAGACACTCGATGGATATTTGCAAAACAGTTAAAAATGTATCTTAACCATGGTCTGTACACAAAAGATGGAAGTTTTTGAAGCCCTGAGCTCAGCATTTTTGCAGTTGCCATCTTCACATTTTGAAATTCAGTGTGATGAGTGCAGAGCAGCTCTGATTATGAAACCAAGGGATGCTGCATGTTTATACAGTACTGACTTGTCAATCACAAGTTGGGTCCACCCTAAAGCATACCCTGCTTTACTGTTCTTTTGTTCACTGATGGGAGCAATAATTAACAAAATAAATTACATACTGTATTTAATAAGAATTGAAACTAGTGATTCAGCCCTTAAACTCACTAGGAGAGTGTTTAGTGAAGAAACTGATCAAAGTGCCAACTACTGTTTTGCCATAGACTTCCATACAGCCATGTTTCTTTTTGCAACCAGACAAGTTTCCTCCTATTGACCACTGGAAAGAAGGGACTTCTACACAGGCTTTACTTTTTTGACCTTGAAGCTACTAGCATCTTTTAAACACATTCTATGAATTGAAGTGTGAAGGAGATCAGACACAACCAATTGTACCTTGTCTTGGAAGCCTGTCTCCAAAACCGCTTCCCTCCATCCCTTTTCCTGAGGACAGACAATAGACGCAGACATGAATATCAGCTATACCATTCACAAACTGGGTATTTCAGTTAAAAAAGGGGGATGCACTGAACTGAGATAACCACAAGCGCAATAATTTTAATGCCCATATTGACAGATAAAAATGTAGTTAGTTATTTACAAGTAATTCTAGCTGGTATGGGTGCAATGGCAATAGGAAAAAATATCTAAAGGGTCTTAACTTCTCTACAAACAGAAAAAAACTATTTGGGCTCCATTTTATTATTTTGTGGATATATCTTGTACAAACTGAGACTGTTTTTATATTATCTTTATCTTTCCTGAATACTGCAGTAGAATCCTCCCACCAGTGCAGTCTCTTGCATTGATTTCCTGTAGCACTAATGTCAGTTTGAAATCCATTACACTGTGAATGTGCAAGATGTACATGGCAGCAGATCGTGTAATACATGTTGCTAACCTCTGTGAGAAAGAGGAAGAAAATTTTGTCATTGGAAAGGACAGGATGTGATGCAACACGCAACAGAAAGTTTTCCAGACCGACTCGCCGCCGCTCAACAAAGTCTGGGTCGAGGTTGTCTGCTGAAAGCTTATGCCACACGAACTCGGCCTACAACAGACACAATCAAGGGAGGAAACAAAAAAGGAAAAGTGTAGAAAACTGTTATTAGTTATATTAAATTCAATTTAAATGATTAAAAAAAAAAAGAGTTCCAGCCTATCATCTATTTTTTGCTCACCCTTTTCTCTGGCAGCGGGGGGATGATGATGTAAGGATAGGTGACCAAAAGGTATGTTCTGAGCAGCTCAAATTCACTGTAGCGTCTCCACAAAGTGTCAGGCGCTGCTGGTATGCCTGCCTCTGAGACAGCATCAGCAGGTCTGCAGACAGAAGAATGGGAATAAATAGTATTTCAGGTGTGTCACAGGTAGGGCATCCAGCATAAAATCTCTGCCAAATTACCAATGCGGATTAATCTGCTGTGGTGACCCCTTGGTGGAGAACACAAGGAAGCAGCTGAAAGGTCCATTTAGTATTTCAGGTGCGTCATAAAAGTGATGAGTACACATTTGAGGTACTACACTTATTCAAAGCACGCTGCTGCATGGCATAAGTCTGCATTTCCCACTAATGGAGGTTTTGATATATAGATCATTGCAGGTCTTCATTATGGCAGCTGCAATTTTTGTAATTAGAAAAAAGGCTCACTTCTCAAGTGCAAACCGTAAGACTTGCACCTGAAATTGAATTCCTACTAAATTATGAATTCAAGCCAACTTAATTACACTGAGGTAAAAAACTGCAAAAGAAAGCAAATACGGAAGTGATCCTGCTCCACTCCTCGTTGCCCTTCTGTTTTTAAGCATTATATAAAGTTGTTTGCATAAGCTACTCATCTATGAAAACAGGAAAAACAGACACTTCACTTTATGACTTACCGTATTTCAATGAGGTAGACAGTATAGGTTTCCTGCATGTTAACGGTGTTCTTCCCTGTTCTCTTTTCAGCCTCTGCCACATTTATCTCCATTTTCCTCAACAGAGCCGTCCCTCTTTCCACCATCTACACATACCAGAATAAATTATGAAAGAGAAAAAAGTTAGAGGCATGCGACAAATATCGGAGAGAATAAGTAAAAATTAACATGTGATTGTGTGTGGGTCGACAACCTTCACTATGAGCCATTTGGCAGAATTTAACCCACG
>VUQH01088650.1:6585-18041 GCA_015106775.1 Etroplus canarensis | reverse complement strand
AAGATGATGTGTAACTGGTGGAAAGTTACCCACGCTCGCTGTTTACATCTTGTCTTCTCAAGTGTGTCGGCTGGCGCTTGTGCAGACCAGTAAATGTGAGCGTGAATGCTGACTACAGATGAAGCACATCCACACCAGTGTCCTCTCTTTGCAACACTGTGGCTGAATCACAGTGTCTGACCACACACACACACACACACATACACACCCTGCTTTCAATTCCAGTAACAAAAGCTAAAGAAACAAACATAAAGGTAAAGTCTGTTTCGCTTTTACACCCGAGCCTACAAGGCTCATTGGGCCCGAGCTTATCCCCGGTTTCTGTAGCGTGAATCGACTTAGGAGTTAGACTCCTCCTGGATGGGACGCTAGTCCATCACAGGTTACCTTCCCAGTATTTTACTGGTACCCATTTTTACTGCTGGGTTTACGGAAGCACACTTACGATTTCGGCCCTTGCCTAGGGGTCTTGGCACTGTGGGGGGGTCTGGCTGGGATTCAAACTCACAACCTCCCAATCATGAGCCTGGCACCACCAGCCAGTGTGACCACCTCTATAACAGCAGAGGTTTTGTCATTTTGCTGGTCTGGGGGGGACATCCCAGTAAGTTCACCCCATTGCACAGAAAAATCACAGAAAACACAAGAGCAACATCTCAGGCTCTACAGACCTTATCTAGCATGTTATATGTTAAAGTTCATAACAGAACAATTAGAAAATGACTGAAGAACTATGGCTTGCCTGAAAGGGTTACCAGGAGAAATCCTCTTCTCTCTACAAATAAAAAGGTTTGCCAAATGACATCTGAACAAAACACAAGAAGGACACCAGTGGAGATGCTTGGCCATAATACATCACTGTCAAACACGATGGTGGAGGGGTAATAATTTGGGATTGTTTTGCATGACCTGGACACCTTGGAGTCATTGAGTTAACTATGAACTCCTTTGTACATCAGAGTCAAATGTAAGGTCATCTGTCCAACAACTAAAGCTTGGCCAAAACAGGATCATACAACAGGCCTCTGATCCCAAGAACACCAGAAATTTATAATAGGTTGCCTGGAAAAAACACGAGTCAAGGTACTGCAATGGTCAAATCAAAGTCCAGACCTCAACCCTACTGAAATTCTATGGCAGCACCTTGGGATATTCTTTCACATCGATGTGAGAGACTGACAAAATCATACAATAATGATCACTTCAAGTTATTGCTGCTAAAGGTGGTTCTACAAGCCAGTTGAATCATTAGTTTTTCACAGGACTGCAGAGATTCCTGTGAAAAATTAATGGTAGGAATCAGAGCGTCTTAGCCTACCTCTGACCTAACACAAGGAGCAATCTTAAAATTCCAGGACTCAAATCAGAAGCTTTATTTAAACTTGGCCAATCTCCCTTTGTGATCATCCCCTCATGATCAGCTTTCAGTGCTGCTGCTATTTTTGGACCGCTCCCTGGAAGTTCTGCCTTGGAAGTCCCACTCTGACACCTACAACTACACTAAAACACCCATCATCAGTGAATAGTCTGCAGTGCTGAAGTTACGAGTTAACATTTCAGGTCACAGATGGAGTCCGGACAATGCTTGTTTATATTTTTCACATGACAGCGCACTTTACGTTTGTTCCAGGAATCAGACAGTTAGAGTGAGTCTCGCAGCATGTGTGGGAGAATATTTAGTCCAAACAGCTTGAAATGAGGTGAAGTCACAGTGAACTGAAAACACGGTTTTTGGCCACACTAAGTACAGCCTTGAATCACTACCTGCACTTTTCACAAGATTTGGCTCCATGCGACTTTGTCCATTTTCACAAAATAAAAGTCAAGTTGAAGGATCAGAGTTTTGACACACCAGAGGAGCGCTACACATTGTATAGGTGCAAGTTAACAGGGACAGAACAGGAAAAACAGGAGCAGGAGAATATAGAGGAGCGTGAGAAGATGAGGTTTAATTAAATAAGGTTTTGACTGATTTATGGGTGGTGTCCTACAACCTCATGACTGCATCTTGTACAGTATGCAGACAACTATAAAGATTTAAGTTGCTCATAATCCTCTGAATCATTATACAAAGACGTTCCAAGGGAGAATTCCAAGGCATAATGCAAAGAAGAAGTGAAAATAGAAGCCACTTATATTTTACTGACAGCTAATTCCTTACAGCATTATAATGCCTTATGTACATCAAATAGACTGAAGTGAGTTTTTTTTTCTATATGTCATCCCAGCTGTGTTTTTGTTCTTATGACAAACATAATCAATATGCACATTTAGCAGCTCAGACATTTAAAATGTGATCCGCATCGATTACTTTATTCTCAAACATGACCTGGCTACGTCGGCCTCCAGGTGTTTCGCTGCGACCCAAGTCCATCCAGCACTCAGCGTGGCAGCTGCTGCAGCTGGGCGGCTGCAGGAACCAGCTGCGTGTTTGGGTGCGTGCGCGCGCGTTTGCGTCCTTCCAGCCAGCTGTGAGGAGAGTGAGAGGTCTTTTCCACCAAAGTCAGCAGCACCTGGGCCAGCTCAGGGCAGGACCGGCAGCCAGACCAGGCCACCCAGCTTATCCTGTGGACTATTAGTCCCAGACTGTCTATTGTTGTTTTAAGGAAAAAAATCCCCCCTCAGATACTCTTACATCGCTCATCAGTCTGCAATGCTCACTGCATTCCACAGGTTCGTATGAGATGGAGTGTTGTAATTCGCTCTTTAGAAGAACCCACCATGCCTGAACCTGCTCCTCTGATAAACACACAAGAAGATGAGATCTCTACTATATAAGCATGGTGATAGAGTGATAGATAAAAAGAGAGATTAAGAGATCGCTGTGATCATAAAAAGATATCTCACTCATACTGCAACCTGCATGATTATGTATCAAATTTAAATACTTCTATCATCCAGACAAAAGTGATGCTTATTCTTGGCATTCTGTCGATTCATCCGTAATCAGTAATATAGCACACAATAACAGGGTAAATCACACTTTGGATACAGACAGTAGAATCAGTGGTTTTGGTCTAGTTGCACGAGTATTTTGGCTTAAGCTCACCTAGTTGCAAGATACATGGAAAAGAGAAGAGAATGCTTTTCTAATTACTGTTATGCTGGGCACACTGTATGCTGCTATTAGGGGACACTTGGTTGGAAATGTAATCCTGTAGAAACAGGAAAAACTAATTCAGTTATGAAACCAAATGAGTTGTTTCCTTAAATTCTTCTGTACGGTGGAGTATTTTGAAAAATCTTTTGGGTTTGCTCATACTTACATGAAATGGCTGAGAAATTTGTCTTTTTCTTGTCATATGTAGGAAAAAAGCATAACGGGTGATGGGTCTTGTGAAAAATATTTACACTCATGTTAAAAAAAATGAAAGAAAGAAATTATGGGACTCCTGCAGTCCTGTGAAAAATTAAGTCCACCCTTACTGCTTCCACTGAAATGAAGGGGGTAAGTAGCAGCCAGGTGCTGGTAATCAAATAAACTTTATTGATTGATCACCAACAGTCAATAGAAGCAGATGTTTTGGCAGTATTCTGGTCTGGAGCATTTCCTAGTAAAGGATGTGCAGCAAATCCACAAGGTCGAAACATGTAATACTCACAGAAACTCCAAAATCAGAATCAGAATACTTAAAAAACAACAAACAAAAAAAACAACAAAGTTACATCTTAGACTCTCAGGCCTCAGTTAGCATGTTAAATGTTAAAGTTCATGACAGTACAATTAAGAAAAAGGCTCAACAACTGTGGCTTATTTGGAAGGGTTGCCAGAAGGAAGCCTCTTTTCTCGAAAGACAACATGGCAGCATGGCTTAGGTTTGCAAAGTTGCGAATGTCAAGACTTTTGGACCAATATATTTTGGACAGACAAGAGCAAATTAGATATGTTTGGCCATCATGCACACTACCCCTGTTGGTGAAAGCCAAACACAGCATATCACTGCGAACACCTCATACCAGCTGTCAAGCACGGTGGTGGAGGGGTGATGATTTGGGCTTTTTTGCAGTCACTGACTTGACCATTAACTCCTATATATACCAAATTATTTTAGAGTCAAATGTAAGTCCATATGCCTGATGCACCGGCAAATCTACAACATAATGGTTAACAAAAGAAAAGAATCAAGGTGTTGCCATGGGCCAGTCATAGACCAGACCGAAGTCCTATAGAAGTAATAGTGCAGGACCTTAAGAGAGCTGTGCCTAAATGAATATCTTCAAACCTCAATGAACTGAATCAACACTGTAAAGACGAGTGGGCAAAAGATCCTCTACAATGATGTGAGAGACTGATCAAGTCGCACAAAAATGATTACTTTGAGTCATCGCTGCTAAAGAAGGTTCTACAAGCTGCTGAATCAGGGGTGTGCTTAAAGTACGTGCATTTTATGAGTCATAATCACCAAAACACAACACAACACATGTAACGCGTGTTATTACATGAAAAACCTAAAAAGAAAATCTGCTTGTATCCTGCTCCTACTGCCCAAAACACTTAACTCTTTAGTACACCATCCCGCTATTTGTAGCACAAAGTACTTATGGACACTACACAGCAACTGTTTGAGAAAATGAACCTTTGTTTCTCTCACTGATAACACTAAAATCCCACTTGTGTTACTGCCGTTAAATACATCCGTACTATCATGACAGAACGAAATCTGAATCCCACCTTGGTTCAGGGGAGCCGGCCTGCCGCATTTTAAACAGAGGAGGAGAATTCTTGCTTAACCAGACATCACCCCTGCACAGGCGAAGGCAGATTTCAGTTTGATCAACAAGCCGCAGAAAGCCTTGCTCAGGAAAAGAGCAGCTTTACTGCAGGATTAGAGCCCTGTCTACCTTTTCTTCCCTTTTCTCCTCTCTTCTTTCTACCTTGGGCAACCATAACATAGGCTGCTATTCACGTCACATCTTGCCAGTAGCCATCACGTCGATGGGAGCCAGTGCTCAGCGAACAGTCTGGTGTTGAGTTCCACCAATAGGGGCAGGTTACCGGCTTCCACTGCCAACAATGTCCGGAGAGTGCAAATGTTTATTTTAAAAGTTATGTTCGAGTATTGATTTTATTTCATTTTCCCTCCTCCTAGCCCGCCTGCACTTGGCTCAGGTAAAGTGCCTGTCCATCATGAGGTTTTCCTGCTGGAGCCAGGCATGTTGTCTGTCTCATAAAAGCCGCTACTATAGTATAATGTAGCCCCGTGCCCCTAAATGTCCGCCTTTCCTCTCCAAGCACGCTGAGCTTCCACTGAGGATGTGTGTATGTGGAGTGTATGCAGTGCGTGGGCCCTGTCCAAGAAAAATATGTTAGGGGGCCTCACTTCTTATAATAGTCTGGACATAGAATATCTCACCTACTAGTAGGAAAAATAGAACAGTTAACATTAATACCTGATATGTACCTTTACCCACTTATCTTATTTTATACCCTGACCCTGTATTTGTATTCAATTAGCTTTAAATGGGTTTATGTTTAATGTATAGAGTCACACTAACATTCTCTGTTCCCAAAACATATAATGTAAAATATATTATCTTTCGCGCTTCCTGTCTGAAGCACGGCTCTCTTTCTGCCCGGTCCGGGCCGCCTGCAGCAGGTAATTTCTTTCAAAAAAAGCTCGGAAATGGCCCACGCATGAGACGAGAGCCAGACGTCCTGTCACTCTCCACAGCATTCTTGAAGCGAGACGCGGACAAAAGATGACTTGTGAGTGTCTTCATGGTGGAGCTTGAGTTTACAGATGAAAGTGGGTGACATGAGGTATTAGGGTTGCTATAGTGGTGGCTCTCTCACAATGCTACAGCAGGTTAAATCCACACTCACATTCGAGTGGTTCCAAATGACATCAATCCCCTGTTTGAATGGTTTGTTTGTTTGATTGGCAGCATTTTTAGGCCGCGAATCATGAGAAACTACACCTGGACTCAAGCCTGTTAGGTTCACCGTGTCTGTTAGACAAATTATGTCTTCGAAAGTTAAAGTTGGAGGAAACCGTCTGTGAACAGTTTGGAATTTTGTACATTTCTACATGAAGTTGATTTAAAACACCATAAGATTTTTAAATAAGCCCCAAAAATGTAATTCACCTGCAACGACCACAATTTTAAACATGATAAAGCAACATTTATAGATAGTGTTAGGTGGGTGGATGGTAAGCGGTGGTCTAGGCCTGAGATTGCAGTTTGGGGTAGGCCTCACTGAGGATTGGCGGCAGCTTCCAGGCTTGGCAGATCCCCCAGTACCGATGAGAGAGGGTGAGAAACTGAGACAGAGGGAGAGAGAGTGGGGAACAGAAACGAGAACAAAGAGGCATGTAGGGCAGGAAGGCATTTATAGATGTACCACTGGAAGGGGAGTGCTGAGGTGTGGTTCCACCCCTGAACTTAAAGTAAATTATCTCCAATAAACGAGCCCCATTAAACATATAATAAAAAGCAAACTTTGCTGTTAGTGTATCGAGGAAAATTTTCCATGAGGAACAACAGTATGTGAATTTATATTTTCAGTATCTGGTGCGAACCCCTTTTTGCAGGAATATCTGCAACTAAATGTTCCTGGTAACTGTTGATTAGTTGTGCAAATTGGCTTGGGGGAACTTTAATCCATTCCAATGCCCAGAATACAGTCATCTCTGGGTTGGTGCTAGCTATTCTGACGTGAACTTCTCACTTTAGATCCTTTCACAAAACATATGTTGGATGAAGGTCATAACTGTGACTTTAGCATTCCAAAAAACTGTGTGTGAGTTGAAGGTGTTGCTATATGACTTGGTTTCTCTTGAGGTTCAGTTCATGTACAGATATCCTGAGATTTCTCTTTTAGGGGCAGGGAATGCACAATCATGTGAAAAAGAAAGTTTTCACAGGACTCCATGTAGTCACATGAAAAACTAAGGACACAATATCTTGTAGAAATACCTTTAGCAACAATAACTTCAAGTAATCCTTTTCTGTATGACTTTATCTGTCTCATCATTGCATGGGAATTTTGGCCTACTCATTTTTCTATAATGTTACTTCGGTTAATTGAGGTTTGCACAGTTTTCTTAAGATCCTGCCAAACCTTTTTCGTCAGGCTGAGGTCTGGATTTTGGCTGGGCCATTGCAACACCGCGATTCTGTTCTTTTTCAGACATTCTGTGGTAGATTTGCTGGTGCGCTTGTGATCATTGTCCTTTTACATTACCCAGTTTCAGCCAAGCTTCAGCTGTCAGACAGATGGCCTCACATCTGACTCTAGAATACTTTGGTCTGCGGGGGACTTGACGGTCAGCTCACTGACTCCAACACATCCAAGTTCTGTGGCTGATCACCCCTCCACCACCATGCTTGACAGTTGGTATGAGGTGTATGTGGTAACATGCCGTGTTTTGGTGCACTGTGCATTATGGCCAAACATCTCCACTTTGGTATTGTCTGTTCAAAGGAAATTGCTCCAGAAGTCTTGTGAATTGTTCAGATGCAACTTTGCAAACCATACTTGTTCAGTGTTTTTCTAAGTGTACTGTCAAGGACTTTAACATTTAACATACTAACTGAGGTCCGTAGAGTCTGAGATATACAGGTAAGTCTGGTTTTCTGCAGTTTCTCTGAGCATTGCATGGTCTGACCTTGGGGTGAATTTGCTGAGATGTCAACTCCTAGGAATATTGTGGCAATGTATTAACACAAACCTGAATGTTCCAGGTGAGCAAACTGCCAAAATGTCTGCTTTTATAGACGTGGACACACTCGCAGATGATCAGTCAAGTGCAATTGATTTTCAGCACCTGGCTGCTACTTACCTTCTTATTTTTCATGCGAGTGCTTAGTTATTCATGGTTTCCTTTAAATAGTTTCTTTTTCACATAACTGTGTAAGACTCAGTTTCTCTTGTGATCCTGTTCATGTATAGATGTCTAGACATTTTATCTTACAGTCAATGAATGTGAGCCATCTTCTCTTAGATGTGGCAAGGCAGGCCAGTACCATCGCCATGTTTCACAGCTTGGATAAGGTTCCTACTGTATATTGGAGGACATTGTTTTTACTCTCTAAATATAATCCTTTCAATTTTTAAAGTTTTAATTCAATCTTAACTATCCACAAAACACAGCTGTAGCTGGTTTCTGATTTGTTCATATTAATTTTTGCAAACTGCAGAGGGGCAGCATGATGGCTGATGTTGGTTTTTCTAGTTACCTACTTGGTTTTTATATTCAGAGACACTTTGGGCGGGTTAAAAAAACCTAATAACATTGATTGTTACAGGGAAATGATGGTAAGACTCTCACCACATTCAAGAAATTTTAATTTTACCTCCAAACAGTTGTCAGAAGAGAGACGAACCATAAACTGGTGACAGAGTGTTGGGAAATGGGTTGGAAAAAGCATTTCAACTCGCCTTGAAGGACCTGCTGCACATTTAGCATCTTGTAGAGTCCATACCTTGGCAAGGATTTTGATTGCTGATTTGAGCTACAAATAAAAGCCAGAATGCCGTTGATGGCAGAATATTTTTGCTTGCATCCAAATGCCTTGACGGGAATGACTGCAGATGGGAATTATTTTAGAAGCTTGGCTCTTCTGCTGCTGCTCACATTTTGAAAAATGACGTGAGTTTTGCATCGGCGAGGAAAATCACTCTGTTTTCTACTAAGATTCTCCATCATTTGAGAAAATCTTGCGCTGTCAGGAGAGTTTAATAATCATTCTTTCTATATGGTGACCTCCAGAGAAGCTTTTGAGTTGAAACCTTTGGCGGAGACTTTCCACACATAGTTTTATACCCACTTGTGTGACCTCTGTGGACCTCTAACAACCTCCCTGTTCACCCACGATGCCAGACAAAAGCCAAAATCAACTTGATGCTCAGTTCTCGAATCTCTTGGTCATTTACAGTTATGCCAACGCCCTTTTTATTATTGAACCGGTGACTTTAATGAGTTTGACAGGGTTCTTCCAAAAGTAATCCTAGAACACCGACCCCCCCTGGGCTTCTTTCATTATATTAGCATCTCATGCTGTTAATATGGCACAAAGGGAGACAATGTAGAGCTGGCAGTAGGGCAGAGTTCGTTTCAAGCTGTGGATTATAAAAGGCATTTATAATACAGTGTAGTACACTGTATGTGAAAACGCAAGCATGCATTCAGCCATAGCTGCAGTGCATACATGCAAACATACGGCCATCCAAACATGCTGCAAGGAGAGACATACAAAGAAATACTGAGCATGTCTGCACTGAAAATAAAGACTAATGACTTAGTAAATGATATTCTTTTCTTTGGAAGGGGATTTCGGCTATCTCAAGACAGATTTTTTCAACCATCACAAAATACCATCCAATCTCTTTTTAAATAAATCATTTAGAATGAAAACAATTTGCAATTGTGCTCCTTAAATCTGATTAGTTTACTTGTCTTGGCATAAATGCCCAGAGCAATACTTCTCATATCTAAGCATTGGCTCATAAATTGAGCAATTATGGCGTCAAAAATTACTGTTTGGTCTGCTGCTGAAGCTTATAAACCTATCAGGCGGGGTCTTAACGATCCGAGAGTCCCCATGTTATGCCCTCTTAGCTTCTCATTTTCCCCAACATTTAAAGCAAAAACTGTGGGAGTCCATCAGAAACAGTTCTGATGAAACACTTGAGAAACTTGCACATATTTCTGTCTGTCTGCTGAAGTTAAACTTCTGCAAAAATTAAAACCGTTTGAGGTAACCAGGTGGAGTTTGCTTCCAAATGATCTCACTAAAGGCATCCAGGACACGTACTGCGCCAGAAAGCATTAAAAAGTCATTAGAATTTGTCATAGAATCTAGGAGGAGTGGTGTTGTCGTCTTCTTCCCTTTAAATGCAGCAGTCTCTACAGTTTTCACAAAATCAAGACAGAGCTAGAAAACAGGGCATAAAATGAAGTGATTCTTCATAAAAACAAGAAACATGAATGACAGATGCTTTTACATAAACTCACCAGCCAATTTATTAGATATACATTGCTATTGATGTGTTGGACCCCCTTTTTGCCTTCAGCACTGCCTTAATTAAAAACAGCATAGACTCAACAAGGTGCTGGAATCATTTCTCAGACATTTTAGTCCCTATTGACATGATAGCATCACACAGTTGGCTGCAAATCCATGATGCAAATCTCCCGTTCCACTCCCAAAGGTTTGCTATACTGCTGGAAGCAGGCATCATTAGAAAGGTACACTGTGGTCATAAAGGGATAGACATGGTCAGCAAACAATACTCAAACAGGCTAAGGTACTGAGGGGCCCAGAGTGTGCAGAAAGTGCCCCCACATTCTTGCACCACCACCAGCAACCTGAACTTTTAATTCAAAGCTGGAGAGATCCATTGTTTACTCCAAATTATAAGCCTGCCACCTGAAAGTCTCAGCAAAAAATTGACTCATCAGACCAGGCAAAATTTTCTATCTTTCTATTGTCCAGTTTTGGTGAGCCCATGAGCTGACACGAGTGGTACCTGGTGTGGTCTTCTGCTACTGTAGCCCATCTGCTTCAAGGTTCAGCAAGTTGTGCCTTCCGATATGCTCTTCTGCATACTTTGGTTAAAACAAACGGTTATTTGAATTCCTGTTGCCATTCTCCTCTGGCATCACCAAGGCATTTTCACACAGAGCTGTCGCTCACTGGATATTTTCTCTTTTCTGGACCATTTCCTGTAAACCCCAGAGATGGCAGGCAATTCAAGTCAAGTTTAATTATACAGCAAATTTAAGCCCAAGAAAGGGTCACCAAGGTGCCGCACAACAATCAATGTGAAAAATAAGATTAAGACAACAACACAGTAAGGGAGCATAGTTAAAAGCTTGAATAAGACATACTTAAAAATAATTTTAACAAAATACCAATAAAAGAAAGACACAGTGGTTAGAACTGAACTGAAAAGACTAAAGAGAAGAGGTAAGTTAGATTGGTAGAGAACCTGATATGGAGAGGGAGACTGTTCTAGACTTTGGGAGCTACAACTGTTAAAGTTGGATTTGCAGTAGGAGTCAGTCTGCTGCCTAGAACTAAACTTTCTATACGGGGTATAAAACTATAACATATCTGATATTCATTCCACAACGAAGCACCACAGAAGGCCACAACTCATTCCTACTGTTGGCCATCAAACTTTACAAGTCTTCACTATGACACTTGGTCTATTTTCACTTGCCTTACCTTTATAAACTGTATGTAGTATTGCTAAATTTATAGTATCTATGCTACTTTAAACTTTGACACATAAAGGTAAAATATTTAATCTTCTTTTTCTGCTGCAGATATATTTTCCTTCATTTTCTCACTATATTTATCTATATTTATATATTTATTTATAACACACACACACACACACACACACACACACACACACACATACATATACATATATATATATATATATATACATATATATGTGTGTGTGTGTGTGTATAGTACACACTTCCATTATGTGATACAAT
>VUQH01088648.1:14981-40439 GCA_015106775.1 Etroplus canarensis | reverse complement strand
CATTGCCAAGGGCAAACAAAAAGATTTTGATAAACTCTGGGAACCATATATGAATATCATGACAAATGAAAGTGCTAGATTTTTCTGAAAGGATTTGCAAATGCTGTAAAATGTAGCCCCCATTTTCTTTCTGTCTCCCCCCCTTTCTTTTTTTAAAAAAATGTTTCTTTTTTATTTTATTTATTTTATTTTATTTATTTATTTATTTATTTTTTTTGGATTGTTTTCCTTCTTAATTTGTTAATTCATCCAATTTCATTGTTTATTCGAATTGAAAAATGATTCAAGGGTATGCAGTTTGTGTGTGTAATGTTTGCATGTGATGTGTTTGTGAAAATTTTTTTTGAAAAAGACAATAAACATATTGGCAAAAAAAAAAAAACAACTCACATATGGGATACGGAGCTGGGCTCATGAACTCAGTGTCAAGGTCTAAAGACTAAAACTCAAATTCCAAGTTCACTGCCTGTTAAATTCTATTTTCTCAGTAAATCTTGTTCTTTACTTAATTCCTTTTGGGTCCGCATACCACGCCGTGACTCTCTTTGTGTACAAAAGCATAGCAAGTCTTATAGAGCTTCTACCTCAAGGGAAATGTTTTGGGAAAATGTCCAATTTATGCTTCAAATCAGCTGTGGTTTTGAGCAATTATATAATAAATCAAGCAGGACTTTATTAAATTAGTATATTCTATTGCTGACTGCTTCTGTTGACATTTGCGTGTTTGTGCTCATGACAGCAGGTGACACTGGCACTGCTGGAGTCTTTGGGCCTTTCTGGAGACGTATGGGCAGCTGGGGTACTGACTCAGCTGAACCAGGAGAAAATATCTGTTCTATGTGTAAATTGCAGTTAGGCTTAAGGCAGGAAGACTTAAATAATCTCAGAAAATATCTAGTAACTGATTGTAGCAAATAGAAAAAGTCTTGAAATCATAATTGTAATTTCTGTGTGCCTACAGGTGTAGTTATTTTAGTTTTAGGTTTTAAATATTAAGCTATCAGAAAGACAGAGCTTTACGCTTTTCCTGCAACTAAAACATTTTTGTTTTTTTTGTTTTTTCAAAAAATTTTCAAAAAAAGTTCAAGCTCCACATTATTTTTTTAATCTCTGGCTAGTTTCTCTAACATCTAAGAAAATATTAGAACTTCTGGCTTGCTAGATGTGACATGGTCTGTGGGTTTTGTTAGTTTCTACAATGTTTTCCTCTTTTCTCTTCATGTACCTTGTTTCTTGTACAGTAGTTGTGGTTCTATTATTCTAGCTTTTCTTGTGTTTTCTGTACATGTTATCTTTGAGTCCTTGTATTTATGTTCTTTGTGCAGTTTCTATTGTTGTGATCCTAGGTTTTGAATTCACAGTTCTGAATATGGTTTCTGAGTTTCTTTGTTCTTTTGCACTATTTATTGTATGCTCTGTTTTTGTTCTAGCCCTGCCCAGTTTAGTATGGTTTATTTTATCCTTCGATTATAGTTTTGATTTTCTGTTCTAGTTACATTTTGTTCTGTCCTGCCCTCCAATTCTGCATATTGCATTTAAGTTCTAGTTACTGTCTTCTGAGTTTGTGTTTGTTTCCTTGAGTTTGGTTTTTGGTCCTCCTTGTGTTTCCCTGTATCAAGTCTGTCTGTAGTAGTTGTACTTTCCTGTTTCACCTTGTTTGTCAGTGTTTCTTGTATTTAATCTCTGCGTCTCAGTTCTAGTCCTTGTGTTTAGCTTGTTATTTTTCCTGTGTGTTATCCTCTTGTGTTTATGTTCTTCTGTAAAGCTATCTGTCTGCATTCTCTGTTATGTTTCACACTTCCTATTTTACTTTGATTACCAGTTTTATCCAATGCATTGCGTCTCATTTTGCATCCTGCCCTTGACTGTCGCAACCTGTGTTCCTCTCCCTCCTGTTGCTCATTTGTCATTAGGCTGTATGTATTTATACCCCTTCCTTTCTCTTGCTCCTTGCTCTGGTGTTTGTCTTATGTCTCAGGAAGTCTGTGTGTTCCAGTTCCCCTTGTTCCAATGTCTGGCTGAATTTCATGGACTTTGTTTTAAATGATTTTTTCAGCTATTAAATATCACTTTTTGTTTTCCTTACCTGGAGTACTGCATCTGGGTCCTCTCTCCCACTGGCAACTTCTGACAAGATGTTTTATTCTCCTCATCAATATATTGGGTAAGGTGGTTCAAGTTGCAGGACATTATTTTGTTTGCAGTTTCTTTTAGTCCACTCTGTTCTTTGCACTCTGATTTCTAAGACTTAATAAACTGTGTGACACTGTTTCTGTCAGAAATTGACTCTTTTATAACTTTTAAGCACAGTTTCATTTGTTTAGCGACTTGAGTAGAACAATGTCCTATAGTGCAAATATAAAATGAACCAACACTACTGAAATGGCAATCCCTGTTTTTATATTCCTTTTAATTTATCATAATACATTCTGTAACAACTATTGACCAAGAACTGGATCTCTTTAAAAAAAAAAAAAACTTAATCTCAATTCTTATGGTGTCATTAATTTAGAAGATACAGTGAAGAATGAAAGTTTGCTCAAAAATCAGTCAGCTGTGATGCTATCATATGTTCTCTATGATAGGCCCTCCCTGGTCATTAACCCCAGGTAATAAGCATTACCATTCCAGCTGAAACTCTGCCTGCTTCCTTTAAGCTGTTTTCCAGTTGAAATATCTTAGTTTGGTTGTAATGGGTTCCTCCCATTTTATGGCCTCTTATGTTCTGCAGCACATTGTCCTTTTCACACACAATTACCTCCTTAGCTCCATTTCAGGCTCATTAGAGGAACTTGCAGGTTTATTCTTCCCTAAAAGCAGAGCCTGCAAGGGATATGACAACTTTGTCTGCTTCTGGATCATAATCATTTGGCTCATCCAAAGCTGTTGAAATGTAAAGTCATTGAATTTCAAAATGTGATCTTAAAACCAGCTAAATTCAACTCATTTGTCTTTATGAGAGACCTGTG
Organism: Etroplus canarensis; assembly: GCA_015106775.1. NCBI lineage: Eukaryota > Metazoa > Chordata > Actinopteri > Cichliformes > Cichlidae > Etroplus > Etroplus canarensis. Next base: position 37,470 of record VUQH01088648.1, on the reverse strand, counting down.
CGATAAGAGGGTCACTAAGCAAACATAAATGTGAGCTTGAAGTTGTTGTATCAACTCTAGTTTCTAAAGGCTATTTTAAGTACTTAGTTGCACAACCCCAATTCCAAAAAGGCTGGGACCCTGTTTAAAATATAACACATTGCAGTTATTTGCAAACCTCAAACCAATATTTTATTCACAAGAGCATAGAAAAATATCAAATATTGAAAATGAGACATTTCACTATTTCATGAAAAATACTAGCTAATCTTGAATTTGATGCCAGCAGCATGTTTCAAAAAAGCTGGGACAGGGTCGGGTTTCGCTGTGTAGCATCCCCTCTCCTTTTAACAGTAAAAGTCTGGGAACTGAGACCAGCTGCTGGACCTTTGGATGAGGAATGCTGTCCCATTGTCCATTTCATCTTTATGCCCTTGACTGGCTAGCCACGCAGTGAAGTACTTTGATCCATGAGATGGAGCATTTTTCTACATTAGAAATCATGGTATTCTTGGAAGATTCAGACTTTTTCCTGTACAACTGCATGAAGAGTGTCTTCTAGAAACTGGAAGTATGTTTGAGTCCATCTTCAACCCGAAACAGTGCAACTAGCTCATCTTTAATAATTCCAGGCCCCCACCTCCACCTTGCTAGTGTCTGAGTGGAGCTCTATGCCTATTGCTGATCCAGCCACAGGCCCATCCATCTGGTCCATCAAGAGTCACTTTCATCTCATCAGCCCATAAAACCATTAAAAAAATCCATCTTCAGATATTTCTTGGCATTTCAACTTATGTGTCTTGTTCAGCGGTGGTCGGGTTTCAGCCTTTCTTACCTTGGCCACGTCTCTGAGCACTGAACACCTTGTACTTCTGGACACTCCAGGTAGGTTGCATTTCTGGAATATGACAGCACTGGAAGATAATGGCTTCCTGGTAGCTTCATATTGATTCTTCTCAAGTCTTTGGCAGGTCATTTGTCTTTCTCTCAACATGTTTCTTACTACCCTTTTGGGTATTTGCAACAAAACATTTGATGGTTCTGTGGTCATGTCTTAATACCTTGGCAATTTCAAGAGTGCTGCAGCCCTTCGAAAGATGTTTTATAGTTTCTGACTTTTCAGAGTCTGTTAGATCTCTTTTCTGGCCCATTTTGCCTGAGAAAAAGAAGCTGCCTAATGACTGTGCACACCTGATATAGGGTGTTGATCTCCTAAGGCCCCCTCATTACACAAATGCAGATCACCTTGTATGCTTAAATCCAATAGACACTCAAGTTTATACAGCTTAGAGTTGAAGTATGCATAAAAATGATGACATGATCAAAAATACTCACTTGCCTAATTGTTCACACAGTGTAATCATTTTAAGTTAGAGTGCATGACATAAATGTGTTACTTATTGATGAACCATAATCATCTTGAGAGCTACTTTACATGTGCAGAAGGAAGTTGCTGCCCAAGTGACCCTATTTTTAAGGAGGCATGCTTTAAGATATGCAGAGGAAACCAAAGAACAGAGAGCTTTATTAATAATTGCTGAGTCTAGGTAAAACGCCATTTGTTGAAGAGGATGAAGCTGAAAAGTGATTTCAGATTCCACATTATGACAAAGCATTTTCTTAATCAAGATACAGGTATGAGACTGTAAGTTAGGACGGACCAGAGGTTCCTGCACTCAGACTTGAAATTTCGAACGACGGGCCAATAGCTTTCACTGTCCTCTGTATGTTTTCTTGTGAATTTATGTAATATTTCTTAATTGGCCACTTTTAGGGTCAACAAACATATAAATCAAACATTTCAACATTCCCCTGTGAATTGTATCTCTGGCAGTCTGATGGAACAGAAAAAAAATAGAGATTGGGAAGCAAGGACAAAGTGGACTAAAATACACAAGTAACTCAAGTCTGGATAAATAATGAAGACTCCTTTCTACAAGTGAAACTGAGAATAGCTTGTGATGTAACATCACAGGAGGTGACTTAACAAAAGAAAACTGTGCATTACACTTAGCAGCAATTCAGAGTGGGATAAAATATTAATCGACACAACTCTTTGGTTTTCATGTCATTTTGTGCCTCTTCACCACCAGACATCGTTCTTCCTGTTGGGACAGGTTTGAATCTGTGCTCTCGGTGATAGGTCAAGACTTATTATGATTATGAAAGCGATATTAACACAGATTTAATATTGATATATAGTCACTGACAGTCCCAGCTGTGATATAGATCTGTTTGGTTTTTTTGTTTTGTTTTTTTTAATCTTGTCTACCTTTGTAACTGAGTGAGCTCTCTCCCTCTCTGTTTGAATTTCCATATATAGCCTCGAGGTAAATCTGAAGAAGTGAAGTTATGTTACCCTCATTCAGTCTCCTCACTCATTACTCTTGTTGTATGATACAACTTTACTTTGCATAAGACTTGCTGGTAACTCAGCAGAGATTTACATAATTTGTCCTGTGTGAAGCAGTCTCAGTTTGGATCCTGTCTGATTAAATATGAACTAATTTTATTTTATTGGGCTCTCCTGTCTGTATCTCCTGATTTCAAATGGGGAAGCTGCTCAGTAATTCAATATAGCAGTTTAACCCTCAGGTAAAGTGCCTCTGGTAACATTTTAAGAACTCAGAGTCAAGTAATTTTTTTTTCCCTGCTGTGTTAGTATCCAAGTTAAAGCTACTGTTTGTAAAATACTGTTATATCTAATGCAGAACTGCCCTCTAGTGGGAGAGATTAATATCTGCCCATCTCCTTGCTGACTATATTCTTTGCAACATTCATTCATTCTCACACTACACTGATCAAACAAATCTCACACTAAAAAGAGGAAGGATCAAAGACAATATTTTAGGTAGAAAGCAGATAGGTTTAAAAAGCCTTCTTAGGCCTTAACATCAGGCTTTTTCCACATCTCAGTCAGACGGTATTAAAGATGAAGACGGCCACTGTGATGTCTAATGGAGTGCTGCTATGAAACTTCGAGCTGAACATTTTCACTGTTGCCATCTTGGTGTTTTAAGACCTGATGTGATAACCAAGGATTGGATCTAACAGTAAAAAACATGCTCATTACCCAAGGAGTGACTGACCTGCAAATGAGCATACCCTGGATCATTCTCTTTGCTAACTCTAAAAATGACCGTAGTTTACAAAATGAAATAAACTTGTTCCGACATGTTCGTTCCAACTAGGGAATGAGCCCATAAAATCATTAGAAAAGTGTTTACTGAGGCCACAAAGGGATGAAGCCAAGGGCTCTTTTCTCAGACTTTTATATGCCTGGTGGTTATTTGGCAACCAATGGAGTTTTCCCCTGCTGGCTATTTAAAAGAATGCAGATTTAAGGCACTCTGGTGTTGGCTCCTCTTTTCGGACCCAGAAGCTAATGTATGTCCATTGTTTATTTTTTGCAGCACCTGCACTGGTCCAGAAATTTCAGAGAATGCAAAATGCATATGTGCTTGAAATGCCAGACACACACAGTCCTATCTATAAGAGGTTAATAATGAAAATCACCAGTCTGGCTTGTCAAAAACATTAAGAGGAGTCAAAGGTGTGTTTTTGGATTTTAGCTGTTAGTTTATTAAATACAAAGGATCCTTTGAAGCTGCAAGTATGTGCCTCCAAAGTGAGAGTGCTGCGCACAGTTATACTCATGGCTTAGCAGCTGTAACTTCAGTAATTATTTATTATTCCCCACACAGAGAGAGGATCAGTCAGGACCTAGCGTGACAGTAAATCACAATCTCCTTTTCCACAAGTGAGACAGGTGAGCAGAGTCACAGTGTTATTGTTAAATCATTCATTACACAGGTTCAGGGTGCCTGAGCTTCATGCAGCTGCCAGACTTTTTTTTTTTTTTTAATTTTTTTTGCTTTTAGTAAGTTAGTTTACAAAATTAAAAACAAAAGGTCACTTAAGTTTATCTCTTTTTGAACTCTATTATAGCCAATAGCAGATATTCAGTTTGATACAGTTAAATATATATACAGGTCTGTGCATATGTAGATTTTTCACCTCTAACACCTATGAGGTCAAACCACTAACTTTGAACTTTGAGACTGTCTTTGGTGTGTAGGAACCCATAGCCCTGTTTAGTCTGAGTAGGCTTATTGAAAGGACAGATTTCCAAGCTTGATTCGATGTAAATGTAAATGCCCTCAAAATAAAATGAACTCTCTTCATTTATTATCATTCAGCTGGCTTATTTTATCAGATACAAACTAGAAACCTTAATTATAAGACAGTTAGAGTAACAATCCCCCTCCACCCCACCCCTCTCTCTTTCACGCACAAACACACACTAACTTACTCACAGACAGGGTTAATGAATCTGGCCAACTGCTCTGTTCCTCTGCTACTGTCTGATACAAGGCCTAATTAATGTCTTTATCTTTTGCTAAAAGGCACAAGCCCACTAAATCTAAATCAAGCTCCAGACTCTAGCTCAGTTCTCTCCCCTTTTCCACTATTAATGAAATTATGAACTATGGAATCCACATTTTTAGCTGTAAAAGTCCATTTGGATGTTGTGGGAAATGTGCAATAATTTGTTTTCTAATAAGTAATTGCTTATATAGGACCAGTAAACCTAATAGAAAAACAAAGATTTTGTACAAGCAGATGAAACAAGCCATTACATGTTGTTCTACCTGCTGCAATGTCTCTAATTTGCAGAACTAACCCCCATTCCAGAAAGCAGGTTGTGGTAAGGTTCTGAGCTTGTTAACTATGAGTTAAAGGAAACTTTAGCTTCAGAAAGAGGGCTAACTTAGAACCTGAGTCAGTTACCGGGGTAACAGACATTATGAACCTAACCTGATGGCTGGCAGGTTTTCTTCAACAAACTCTGAGTTTTTTTCTGACTCATCCCTTAGTGCTGCACCCAAACCCACTGAATGACACTATTTTCATTTCCTCATTCATAAAGTCACAATCAAAGCACACAGCTAAGCACGTTAATCTGCACAAGTATGGGTTTTTACAAACACTGATGTCCCAGTTAGATGGTGTTTTTTTTACTTAAAATGAGTGCTTTTATAATTGATCAGTCATCAGTGAAAGAATAGAGACAGTGATTGCATTGTGGTTTTATTATCAACTCAGAATAAAATCTTTAGGCTCCATCTTTCTAGCTCTATGACTGTGGACAGTAGGACAGCTGTCAGGCCTTCAGTCAGTACCCTTCACTGCAACATTTACTGTATAGTGCTGTAGTATCACAGTTTAAAAAAAAAAACAAAAAACCTTTCTGTATAAAGATTTACTCACATAACACAATGTGACATTTGCTGTGTTATCACTCATACTGATGGAAAAGCCACCTCGTGTAAAAACCTGACTCAGCTACACCAGTTGTCAGGAGGAATGAGCCAGAATTCCAGCAGACTATTGTGACAAGCTTGTGGAAGGATACCCAAAATGCTTGACCCAAGACATAGTTTAAATACTAAGGAAATGTATGTAAACTTCTGAACTTGAAGAAATTAATAAAAATCTCTCTAATATTCTCTCTCTCAGTTTTGCAGCATTTAGCAAATAACACATAAATCAGATTGATTTGTCTATAATCGCAGGTCCTTCATTAAACTGTGTCTTACCTGTTTGATCCAAATTTTGATATTTAGTTGGCGTTATCCGTATTTTGTCCATATTAAGTTACAGCTGGGTGATTAAATTTAGAAATAAAATGTTTAATTAGGCAAGATTTTAGTTTCATTTATAGGCTAAAGCAATTAGCCCTTTTACCTCTGGAACACAGTAGTGTTGAAAATAGGCCTTTGTTTGCCAGTACAGATATTCCCTTAAAAATCTTAAATGATTTATCATCAATGAGTCCTTCAAAATGTATTATAGAGTAAACCTCTCATCAATTTCATCTTACAATATATACATATAATTCACCAAGATCCAATGTGATGAGATTAAAGTGTTCATGTAATTTTCTGAGTGATACATTAATGAAAATACAGGTTATGTGACCAAAGACAGCATAAAAATTACATAGTTTATATTTAAATGTTACACTATGATGATGAATGAGCAGGCCAAGTTGATCAAAATGAATTTTTTCTTCTCCTGTTGTTAAAGATAAATTTGGTCCAGGCTGACACACCCATATTTATCAGCCCACTGAATTAAAATGGAGGCTCTGCTCTTCAATTAGCTGTTGCCATGTTGCCATTCTACTATTGGGGCTCCATTGATGATGGCTTTCTGTTTTTACTCAGGCACACTTAACTCAGGGTGAAACTCTAAGTAAGTAAGTCTAATCAACTCTGATCCACCTTTCTGCAACCAGAAACTCAAAGTTGCCAATCTCATGGTTAATCAACTCGGAGTTTATGATTAGACTCAGAGGTTGTTGAACCTGTTTCCTGGAAAAAGCGCAGCTCCATTTTTTTTTTTTTTTTTTCTGTGAAGAAGACTGAGGAGGTCTTGTGGATGTCTGCCGCCCCCTTGCAGTAAGAGTGTGTTAAAGGACATTTCACACATCATTAGTCAAGAGTTCCAGGAAGATGTTTTTAATCACTGTACAGAGCATTATTTTTGTCACACAAAATTACAATCACACATTTTTTCAAATTATTTTTTTGTACAGTAAAGCATTTGAAAACATCCAAAAATAAGACACATTAGCAAGGCATATAACCTAATGCATGTGGTTGCAGCATTTTTAACGTTTTATTTAAAGCTGCACACAAGCCCCTCTCACCATGGAGGGTTGCGTCAGGAAGGGCATCTAGGGTAAAACCTCTGCCAAATTACCAACGTGGATGAATCCGCTGTGGCGACCCCTTGGGGAGAATACAAGGGTGCAGCCAAAGGTACATTTAAAGCTGCGCTTATCATTTTCTTAGTCTTTCCTAGTCTTATTGTTTCAAAGCTCCCAACTCACCCAAAATCACTTAGTACAGATTTAAGGATGCTTTGACAAATCACATGTCTGCTACTGGCTCACTTGCCATCTTAGTGATCAAAGTGTAAATTTTATCTTAATTGCTGCTGCTGTTTAAAGTCCTTGGGTCTCTGCCTCTCGTAGAGGCTGTAGAATGACCTCTCTCCTGTAGGAGAAGCGTGTCAGTTTGACTCTGTGGTACAACCTCTCGCTCCGCTGAAGCAGGCGATAAATCGATGTGATGAACTTAGCCAGAGCCAGTGTGCAGGTAATCTCCACTGCCAGCACAGCAATGTAAATCATCATGTGAGCTTTGCACTGCTGAACTTTTTTTCTGTCGTGATATATGTTGGAAGGTAGTGACTTCAGAGTTGCTGTCTCATTTATACAAGAGGTGGTTCCTGGTGGCATAGTCCTAAGTGTGTTTGTTTTTAGTGCAGTTGTCGTCATAGCTGGGGTGGGCAAAGTGGTTGAGAGTCCAGTTGTTGTTGCTGTAGTTACTATGGGGGGAACTGTGGTCACAGTGGTTGTGAGAATAGTTGTTGCTGCTGTAGTTGAACGTATAGTTGTAGATGTAGGTGTAGTTGTTGTTACTGTAGTTGTAGGTATAGTTGTTGTTATTGTAGTTGTTGTTACTGTAGTTGTAGGTATAGTTGTCGTTACTGTAGTTGTAGGTGTATTTGTAGTTGTAGGTATAGTTGTTGTCACTGTAGTAGTAGGTATAGTTGTTGTTACTGTAGTTGTAGGTGTATTTGTAGTTGTAGGTATAGTTGTCATCACTGTAGTAGTAGGTACAGTTGTTGTAAGTGTAGTTGTAGGTATAGTTGTTGTCACTGTAGTAGTAGGTGCAGTTGTTACTGTAGTTGTAGGTGTGGTTGTAGGTATAGTTGTTGTCACTGTAGTAGTAGGTACAGTTGTTGTTACTGTAGTTGTAGGTATAGTTGTGGTGGTGGTTGTGAGTGGAATTGTGGTAGTGGTCATAGGTGTGGTGGCAACAGTTGTGCTCATAGTGGTAGTAGGTTTGGTTGTTGGCATTGTTGTAGCTAATTGTGTGGTGGAGACAGTAGTGGTGGTGGATGTCGTTCTAGTAGGCAAAGTGGTTGTTACAAATATGGTTGTAGGGATGGCGGTGGTTGGTTCTGTGGTTGGGAGTGTTGTGGTTGTGGGGGGGAGGGTTGGGCAAACAAGTTGATCAACTGTTAATGACCTGATTTCCTTCCCTTTTAGATGTTCTGGATACTCACAGTCCACAGGAGTCGAGAGCTTTTCAGCATTTGTGCTTATCCAGATGTGAAGATCTATCAGATTACAATCACAGAGCCAAGGGTTGCTACTGAGGTCAAGTTTGCGGAGTTTTGTTAATGGCTCAAAAATATCCCCGGGAAGTGTCTGGAGGCTGTTCTGAGCAAGCTTGAGAGTGACTAGTGTTTGAAGCTTTTCAAACACATCTGCATCCAGCGACTGTATCATGTTGTTCTGTAGATTCAGATCTGTGAGCTTTTCTGGGCCTTCAAAGTACTCAGCAAACACAGTGACAAAATTATTTTTCGACAGATCTAGCTTCTTGACTTTCTTCAGTTTGCTAAATATTCCTTTAGGAAGACTGGCAAGATTGTTTTGCTGGAGGCTTAACTCTGTCAATTTTGGCATTTCTCCAAAAAGCAGTGGTGGCAGACTTGTCAGTCTGTTTTTCTTCAAGGTCAGTATTTTGAGCTGAGAGAAGCCAACAAAATAATTTTCAGGTAAATTAGTTAGGAGATTATTTTCCAAAAACAGTTTATTTAGTTTGTCTTTATGTGGAAACAGATTGGGTGGTAATTCTGATAGTTTATTTCCTTGCAAGCCAATTTCCTTTAAGTTTGGTAAATTCTGAAATATGTCATCAGGAATGGCGGTCAGCTGATTCTCATAAAGCCGAAGTGTCTCCAGGGTATTTAGGTTTGAGAACAAGTCAGTTGATACAGCAGTGAGATTGTTTTTACCTAAATTAAGCAATGAAAGTTTGTCAAGACCATCAAATGTCTGATCTTCAATCAACTCGATTTCATTTCCATGTAACTGGAGCACTTCTAAATGTTTAAGGCCTTCAAACAAACCTTGGTCAAGTCTATACAGCTTGTTAAACTTGAGTATCATGGTCTCCATGTTGCTGAGGTCTTTGAAGACTCCTTTAGGGAGTGATGTTAATGGATTGTTGGAGATCTCAATATTCTTAAGGTCTTTCAGTCCCTCAAAAGCTCCCAGCTCAATGGATTTCGTGTTTGTGTTCATGAACTCCACTTTTTCAAGCTGTGTGTTTTCAGCAAAGGCTCCTTTTGGGATTGTTTCAATGTGGCTTTCCAAAAAAAAGACTTCTGTCACTCCAGGTCTCAGAAATTTAGGAACTTCTGTAGCTTTGCTAAAAACCTCCTGGTTCTCTTTGGGACACTCAGTCTCACTTTCACACGGTTGGTGTTGAGTCAATGAAAACTCAAGCATTAACAACTGAAAAACAATGATGATTTCTCCTCTTGCCATTCTTAATCACTAGGAAAAGAAAATTAATTTTGCCATTATGTATAGCTGAAATAAACAAAATTCAGACTTTTTTCATCAGAAAGCTATAAAGACATTTTCCCTGTTTTTTCATAAATTCTCTGTGCTGTTACTGTCAAATGTCAAAGAAGCATTTACCTACCAGATTATTTTCTGACCCAGGATGAAGCCACAACAGACAAACGACACAAACAAGCAGCGCCTCAGTAATCATTTCCTATATTGACATTGGCCAGCAGGCCACGAGCGTATGCATCATATCTAGGGTGTGGCATAGCACACTTGTGCAGCTTGAGATAAGAGCAAGGCAAACATTTTAGTTAACTGCACATCTCTGCAGCTGATGTCCAAAATCATAGAACTATTTTTTTTTCTTATTTCTTACAATCACTTACATGATGTATTTCTTATATTCAAGATTACCCACTGCTTTTTAATATTCTAGTCAATAAACTAAATTAAAAGTAGATTATTAAAGAATTATCTAATATATATATAAAATATATATCAAATATAATATATATCTCTAATATGTGTTTGATATTTTAGGTTTATCTCCGAGGCATGCACATTAAACAAACCAAAAACTCCAATAGCCATATTTCTTATACTCAATGTGTTTTCATAGTCTGTGGTAGGGATGTGATATAACGCTAAACACTGGATGATGAAATAAAAACGTCTATCATTTCATATTCTCCTCAATCGTTTATTTTGGGTTGCTGCAAAATATACTGTATTTAAGGGATGTTCCTGGCCAGTAATTTACAAGTTTGTTAAACATACAAATACCAGGTGTGTATTTAAGAGCTCTTTGAAACTACTGTCACATTTTTTGATAGTGTCCCTATAGTGTGGTGGTTTACACATTTGCCTTACAAGGAAAGGGTCCCTGGTTTGATTCCAGGTGGTGACACAAGTCTCTCTCACCATGGAGGGTTTTGTCAGGAAGGGTATCTGGTGTGAAACCTCTGCCAGTTTACCAACCTGGATTAATCTGCTGTGGCAACCCCTAGGGGAAAATACAAGGGAGCAGCTAAAGTCACATTCTTTGATACTCAAATAATGTTTTAAACATTGCTGAAATGTGCGGCATGTTGCACACACACAGATTAGTTTACCGAGTGTTGCTAATGTTAGCGCTCTTAGCAACTGAAGGGCTGCTTCTTCCTTTTTACAGGCTAGCGCCCACACTGTTGTCCAGGCTGCGGTTACACATCCCTTCAGTTGTGTGTACTCTGACACTGCCAAAATACAACTGCTTCTTCTCCTTATCAAAGTACTGCAGAACTGCGCTGCTTCCAGCTACTGTCATCATCCCACATTGCTTGTCTACTTTCCACCGCTTCTTTACAACTTTTCATCACAGTTAGCCAGAGACCGGCTCAGCCCAGTTAATGAAGGGTGGAGTCATCTTTCCTTCATCAGGTAACTGCTATTATACTTTAATAAAATCAGAATAATTCATTTAACCAACCAGCAAGGGCAACTAGTAGTGCACATCCCTGCTTTTAACAGTAATACTTTTTCATCATTTGAAAATATGAATACTAGCATGGCTTTATTCTCTACTATAGTTAGTCTGAAAAAAATTTTACACCAATATTTACGTTAGCCTGTATCCATTAGCTTTGAGTTTGACACTCCTGTTCTAAATAAAAGAAGAAAAATAATCAAATGTAAACGAGTGGCATTAATTTGAGTATTTAATTTAACATGTGAAAGAGAAATACTTGTTTCCATCTGACCATTATTAATTCACAAAATGTATAAAAAATGTACTATATTGTGATACGAGATGACTTATATCATATATGAAATTTTGGTCATATCATCCAATCCTAATCAATGTAAACACATTCTCATTTCTAAAATATTTCCTGTCTCCAGATCAGGATTAAAAAAGATAAAGGACAACTTAATTACTTACTGTGTGTGTGTGTTTACTTCCTTACTGTAGCAAAGGAAAACAATAAGACACGCATGACATTTGTGACTAATTTGTTTATCTAGTCTCTAATCACTGGCAAAGCTGGACAGAGCTTTTGAATTCCACGGAAAATGTCTTCAAACATTATTGTGACCTCATTCCATTAGATAGCAGTATAATAAAAGAGACATATAATTGTTTTAATCAAGATGATGGTTGACATGAGGGAGTGCGTCATCAGAGTGTGAGTGTGTGTGTCAAAGTTAGAAAGCGATAGAAAAAAGTGCCATATGACTGTGTGTGTGAATGGGCAGATGAGGCTTGTTGTAAAAAACACTTTGAGCACTCAGTTACAGTAGAAAAGTGCTATATGAGTGCTGGTCCATTAACCATAACTGATATATTGCCATCACCAAATGCACGTTATTACTCTGTTCTTGAGAATTAAGTTTTTTGTCTTTATAGAGGAACAGATTTATTTGAACTTTACAATAAGCTTGCTGTCTTCAATTGAATGTTACACTTTGAAATAAACTCAGTGTGGACTTAGTTTTCATCTTTATTTCCACAGACCGATTTGGAACCTGTCACAGTGTCGGCTGTGTGGCATGTGGAGGAACAGTGGACCCAAATGCAGACTCAAGAGGCAGAGAAGATAAAACCCAAAGCAAGCCATCTTTATTGATGCTGATAAAGTCCATAACAAAAAAAAGTCCAAACTGTCTAGGGTAAACACTACTGTAGAAACACAAACTAAGGAACACATGGAACCTCGATCCAGGAACACATACAAATAAAAGAAAGGGGACAATGAACAAAGGAAGGCAGGACTATACACACACAGACTAATGGGGAAGTGGCAACAAGCAGGAAAGGGGCACAGCTAAAACTAATTACATGGAGGAAGTAAAGCCCAAAACTAAATACAATAAACAAAGACTTACAAAGTGAAATACTCAAATAATAATCTACACACTGACTAGATGCCCCTGCATCTAGTCAGAAAGGATGAAGCAAAGTGAACACAAAAAATATTTTTTAAAAAATCAGGCAACAAAGTCAACGGACCATGAAAATCTAATCTTTTTGTGATTTGAAAATCTGATGTCTACACAATGCAGGCAATAACTTGCTGCATGAATAACACATTTCTTTTCATTTAATTTAATGAAAAAATTGGGATGTGCGCAAGCATACTATGTAGGGTTAAGTTTAGTAAATAAACATAATGCAAGATTGCTGCAATGAAAAGTGTTGTATTTGTTCAAGATAATAAAGCATTTTCACTGACGTGTGTCATAAGGGACTCCAAATGCAGCAGATGTCCAACATCGTAGAACTATTGTTTTCTATGCTATATAAACATGTTCTCACTTCTAAAATATGCTCTTGTCTACACATCAGGATAAAAGTCAATTTCACACTTATACCCCTGAGTCAAATGCACTTATCTTTCTTTACCCTGTTGATTATGGTGATTTTCTTTGTGTGTGTTTTTTTTTAACTTCCTTACTGTAACAACAGACAATCATAAGAAATGGTTTACAACATTTGTGACTAATTTGATTAATCCAGTCTCTAAGTGCAGGAAAAAAGCTGGGTGGAGCTTTTGGATTGCAGGGAAAATGTCTTCAAACATTACTTTGACCTTACTCCACTAGACAGCAGTCCAATGGAAGAGATGGTAGACGTAGAATTGATTTAATCAAGATGATATTTGGAATAAGGGGGTGAGTCATCAGAATTTGAATTTGTGGGTCAAAGTTAAAATGCTCTAAACGCATAGAATAAAGTGCTGCATGACTGTGTGAGTGTGAATGGGTGAACGAGGGCGGTAGTAAAAAGTACTTTGAGTGCTCAGAGTAAAAAAGCGCTATATAAGTACCCATCTACTTACCCTAACTAATAAATTGCTAGCACCAAATTAATAGAATTTTTAAGTTTTTTGTTTTTGCAAGGGAACAGATACATGTGGAAGCAGCATTGAGCATATCGTCTTCCTCTGAATGATGCCACAGTTTTAAATAAACTCAGTGTGGAAAACAAACTTGAAATCAAGCTTTGTAAATACTGAACTAGAACTCAAATACAATCTGGTGAAATGAATGACAGGAAACATACATATCTTAACTTTATAGTGATAATCCAAAACTAGAATCTAAGAAAGGATGAAACAAAGTGATCACAAGTTTTTTGTTTTTACACAAGAACAAATTTATGTGGAAGCAACATTGAGCTTATCATCTTCCTTTGAATGATACCACAGTTTTAAATAAACTCAGTGTGGACTTTTTCTTTTTGTTTTCCACAGACTGATTTGGTACCTAATGTATTTGTGATCTGAAAATGTGCTCTATAATTAACACATTTCATTTAATGAAAAAATCAGAATGTCTGCAGTCATACCATGTCACGTGAAATTCAGTAAATAAGAAACACAATGCAAGATTGCTCCAACTAAAAGTGTTACATTTATTCAAGATATTAAAGCATTTTTGCTGATTTGTGTTATTAAGGAATTGCAAATTCTATCACTGATTTTTTTGTGCATTCTTAAGCCCTTTTCCAGATGTTTTGTTATTATCACAAAGGTCATTGTCAAACTGCTCTAATTCATAACAAAAAAGGAGAAATGAATAAACAGAGACTTAAATTCACTGAAAGAAACATGTTATAGTGCAGTTAAGTTTACAATGACTAAAACATCCTGACTAGCAAAAAGGTACTTGCTGTTACAGTAAACATGTAAGATGTCCTTTCTTTTCTTAAAGCACAATCACAATTACATGCTGACTGCTAAATCTGAAGCTTAAAACTGAAAGCTAATGAATTCAAAAGCATAACTGTCTACCTGTTATTTCTTGATGGCTACATAACCAGTTCTGTGATCTATATTGTTTTCTCTCTGTCTAAAACATAGTAATCAATGAGCAGTTTCCCTTCACTTTAAATGTTCTTGGATTGCTTTTGTTAAGGGGTCTAGTCTACAGCACAGATTTCTTACTTCTTCGGCTTATACTTCCCTTGCCACTCTTGTTTCTCTTCCAGCAGACACAGCTGGTAATTACAGTGCTGATAATGACAGTGCACACTACTGCAGTGACAATTAAGGTGATTGAAATATCATTGGAAACTGTTCCATTAGTCCCTTGTCCACTGCTGGTTACTTCCTCATGCTCTGAGGTGGGTGTTGTCTTAACAGCAGGTGAGGAAGTGCTTCGTCTGGTTGGAGGTGTATGGGGCTTCTTTCTCCTCTCTGTTGAGGTCAACACAGATTCCTCAGTAGAACTGAGAGGCATCAAGTTCTCATCTGTTAGCACGGCAATCATCTCACCATACAGACTTGAAGGAGTTTCACATGTGACAAGGGTTTGATTGACTTTGGATGGGTGCTGCTTCAGCCAGTTCCTAAGTGGCAGAATATCCTTGTCACATCTCCAAGGGTTCTGCCACAAGAGTACTTCCTTTGCTGCATTGAGGGCATCTAAATTCTCCTGTGGTAGGTTAGGAAGGGAATTGTTTCGCAGATCTATCTGTTCCAGGTTGCTCATACCCTGGAGGAAATCGAATGGGAGGAATTTAATGAAGTTGTGTTCCAAGGAAATGTTGACCAGATTAGGCAGTCCCTGGAAAGTTCCAGCTTGTAGGGTTGTGAGCAGATTAGTGTGCAGTGATACCTCTCCCAGTTGTTCCAGCCCTCTAAATGCACCGGTGGATACAAAGCTGATCTGGTTGCGACTGAGCACTAGGAGGCGTAACTGAGTCAGGTTCCTGAAGGTATCATCTTCCACACGGCTCAGCTTGTTGTCATAAAGCCATAATTCCTGAAGGGCCATGGGCCCAAATACCCCTGGACCCAGACTCTCCAGCTGGTTTTCATAAAGGGAGATCTGAGAAAGAAGGGGCAAGTGTAAGAAGATCCCTTCAGGAAGAGATGTCAGTCTATTGTTGGAGAGAAACAGCTTCTGGAGTTTCAGAGTCTTGGAGAACAGGTCGTGGTTGAGATGAGTGATTAGATTATCTTGTAGTGCCAGTTCCTCCAAGTTTACAAGCTCATCCAAACTGCCAACTTGGAGCCCGTGTAGCATGTTCCTGTTTAGGCGTAAGTATTTAATTTGAGAAAGACCCTTAAAGGTTTCTCCAGATAGATGACTGATATTGTTTCTAGCAAGTGAAAGGTATTGTAGCTTTGTAAGTGGATGAAAAGTTTCCACAGGTATTGCATTTAAAAGGTTCCTGCTTAGGTCAAGTTGTTTAAGCTCTGTCAATGTGGAAAACCACTGAGGGCGAAGTACTAAGAGCTTGCCGGACTTAAGACTCAGAGTCTCAAGTTTCTGAAGATTCTGAAACAGTGACTCAGGGAGATCTTGCAGTTCGGTACCAGTAAATACTAAGCCACTCATATTTGGTGTGAAATCAAATGTGCCAGGGCGTACTTCCCTCAAAACAGTATCTTGAATCAAAAAGACGCTAAGGGCATTAGAGAAATCAGTCAGGTCCTCTGGCTTCAGAGAGTTAAAACTGCATTTTGAGAAAGAGAGGTAGGCGGTAAATGAAGGAACCGCCATAGGGAAGTCTGACAGGCCTCTGCAGCGGACATTTACGTTTTCACATGTGCATCCATCTGGACATGCCCAAACGACAGCATTGAGGAAAAAAAGAAGTAGGAGCGCATGACAGGTCAGTGGCAGGTCCATTATTACCCTAAAATAAAAGAAACATATATTTGTTGGTTACATATCAAAGCTAATGAATCTGTCATTGGGACTAGTTTCACTTGACTCATTTGTCACTTGTCCAATTTAAGAGAAATATTGACAATAAATAATTTGGCGGTTGAAGAGGCATTTTTGGCTTTGGGATACATTTTAAGAAAATCAGTCATACAAACTGTGAAGTGGTTTTTGAAAGGTGCATGGAAGTTCAGTAAAAGATGGTCAAAAAAAATGTTTTTGATCCATACAAGGCCAAGTGGGTCAGGCCTGAACTACTTTAATTGTGTCCATTTAAATCTTTTTAAATGTGATTTTTGCAGATACTACAACTCAAAGAACCAGTATCTAAGAGTTAGGGTAATCTCTTATGAGAAAATTGAGTCTAAAATACACAATTGTGCTTTTTATAGCATAAAATCACTCTAGGAAAAAAAATTGTGTTTTTATTCACTTATGAAAAGATATTTTTATACACAGTATTAGCAGGTCCCCTTTCATAGGATTTACCATGTTATACAGTTGCTCAGAATGGAAAAGACTTAAATATAACCTTTAGTATTTTGTGTTTCTGTTTCCTCTAACCTCTGTGCCAGTGATGCTACCAACACTTTCATTCTGCAAACTTGGAAAAATGTGCTATCTTGCGATCGTGGTAAATGCCAGGTATTACAAACAATTTTAGCTTGTATTAGCATCTAAATTAAATAGCATTTTTTTTTACCATAAAATACCACCACAATACAGGATGGCTATCATTACTCATCGGATATAATCTAGTACTTTTGAACTTCTAATTCCTAGATTTTATTCATTTCAGTCACATTGTAATTCCGAATTATATCTACATACATGAACCTCAGGACAGGAAATTCACTCCACTTTGTTACCTGATGGCAACCGTAGAATCTCCAATGTACTTTCAGCTAGTCCCTTGTATTCTCCCCAAAGGATCGCCCAGTGGATGAATACACACTGGTAATCTGGCAGAGGTTTTATGTCAGATGCCCTTCCTGACACAATCCTACATGGTGATGACACTAAATCTCACACACTGGTCCTTTAATTAAGATGCAGTACTAGATTGACGGCATTTCTTAAGCCAATACTCAGGTTTGTATTGTTTACATGACTGAAGGACTCAACAAAATGCCACTAAAGTGTCAGAAACACAAAACATAAATTAAACATAAATGCAGCATTCCTGTTAAATTTGTGAATGCTTTTGTTTGTTTGTTTAATGAAAGAAACTAGATGACTCAACTCTAAATATTAATAAGAGAAATGGAGAGTATTTCTGCACTTATTATGTGCTACTACATTACTCTGAGATTGGATTCACTGGTCCAATAGTTTCCAGATTCCAGCTCTGTAAAGAAATAAAAGTATTTTATTTTTCTCCCCTCCAAGCCACATTGGGATTATCTGCTCTTTAAATTACCACCGTAATAAGAAAGTTATTCTGAATGCAACTCTAATTAGTAACAGAGTCTACATGTTGCAGTCCATGAATTCTTGTTTCATCTGAGAAGGAGACATTTGCATAAATTAATCCAGTGTTGCCTGTGGATATAGGAGCACTGCCCACTAGCCTTGCCAATGGGACTGACTGTTAAATCACAATCCTTAGCAGGCCTTTGGTATTAAAACCCTGTATGCAGCATTTGTATTCAACCATAGTTGTGGAGCACACATGCTTGTTGCACAGTTATTTTTTGGAATTAAAAACTGATTATATAGTTTGATTTCTCAATGAAAATTCAGTGTTCTGTCTACCTCTCCACATGACAGACTGCCTGCACATATTGGAAGCTGAGGCTGTTTTCACTGTTTGCAGACAGTTCCAAAGCAAAGCCCTGCCAACACAACGACCTGCTTTTCATACAAATTCACAGTTCTGCAAATGAAGGTTGGCAAGCTTGAGTTGTTTTTCAGTGCATGAGACATTTTAAGTTGTAGAAGGAGTTTCTCCTAGGGAGTAACTTTTTAGTATGTCCTGGAAATGAGCCCAGAGACAGAAGTATCAGCTTTCTTTCTTTACTTCCCTTTTTTCCCATCAAAGGCATAAGGTCATGAAATGCATCCTGATGCTTAATAGCAGTTCATAATTTTTTATACATTTTGTCTGTTTTCATTAAAGGGGTGAGGCACTTCTATTAAGTTGTTAGTACTGTTACTTTAGTTCTAGCCATAATAATACATTTTAATACTTTTTAACTTTCCTCATAAGAGACTTTGCTGTTCCCACCCAATAGTTTCATTAATACCCATAGTTCCCCTTACTTTACTGCTGTGAATATGGCAGGTCAGAGTTCAGACAAGTCATGGATGGGTATCTGTTTATCCAAATACTTGAAAGAAGTCAGATTTATACTGATAGGCCTGTTATTTCACTTCCCCTGTTAATGCCTACCACAGTGACTGTCAGTCAAAACTGTGCTCACAACTGGGACAGCCTGGAATGAGCCACAGTAGTATAAAGCATTTTCAGTTCATTAAGCTTAAATTATTCTCCCTTCCATTATTAAAGGATCAGCACTATACTAGGAAAAGACTGCACTGCCAGAGAGCAAGAGTAAAGCTACAAAAATTAAGGTGTTTTATATGAAAGGTTTTTTGAGAACTCAAAGTATCAGAAATAATCTACATTTAGTTCATTTCATAATTAAATTAAGAATCACAGATGGCATTTTAGTTTACAAAAGCAAATCAGCAACTGATTATGTACAAGAGGCTATATTTTAATATAAAAGTACCATAGAGAATATCTTATTCCATACCATTTTACTGACTTATTTATCTTATGTTGTTTCACATGAATTTTGCCTCTAAAATACTTTGCCCACATCTTGATCCTAATCAATAAATAAATAAACAACCAACCAGGGCCGCATGTTGTATTGCAGAACTTACCTCTAGTAATGTGGCAGACGAATGGTGAACAGAGGCAATGAGTGGTGTTGTTTTATGCTCGTCCTCCCTTCCTCCTCAGTTTCACTAATCCTCTGAAATTTTCTAGCACTGCCTGAACTCTAACGCTATTGCATTTTTCCTGCGCTTTGTCATCTTTCAAATCTCGTCATTATTCAGCTGTTTTCTTTCCTCGCTTGAAATTTGGAGGTCCTTTTTCCGAGCTTAACTGAACCGATTTAGCTCACTGGCTGTCCCCCTGCCCACTCTGTGCCTCTTTTTCTTTTTTTTTTTTCTTTTTTTTGCTAAATGTGGTGGAGGAGGGTCAGACAAACAGAAAGCCCAGTCTCTGCTGCCATTCTGTAACTGAACTGATTTTGTGTTTATATGGGCATTTGGTAAGAGTGGTCAGTGCAACATCTTAGAGGAGATATAGTTTTCATGTTTTATGGTTTGTTTATGGAATGAAAGAAAGTGTTACAGGGAGGGTAAAATATGTGTGTGTGTGCATATCTTTGGTATGACATTGTGGTGTGCTCGTAAACAGGTGGTTTGGCACATGCCGTATTGGGTGTCTTCTGAAATCAGCATTTATAGACAGACTGTAACATAACACACAACAAAACAAGCACAAAAACACAGCTGAAGTATCACCATATTCACGTTCACTTGTGTAACAAAAACACCTTTTCTGTTCACTATCTTTACTTCACTCCACATACTTTATTCTTTGATTTTGCCATATTTTGGTTACTTTTCTGAGGTTTGGGGGAAGAACTATAAATGTACAACAGAACCACTTATTACTCTTCCAAAGAAAAAGCAATTCGCATTATTAATCGTGCAGCTTATTGAAAGCGTACTAATATACTTTTTTGGCAATCTAGGGTTTTAAAATTTGTGGATCGAGTGGGCTTTCAAATAATTCAGATTTTGTTTAAGGCTAGAATCAGTTACCAATTAATGTTCAAGAACTGTTTATACAAATAAATCACGTTATAATATTAGGGGAATGTACAATTTTGCAACTGTCAGGGTACAAACTGCTAGAAAATCATTTTGTGTGC
This sequence comes from Etroplus canarensis, assembly GCA_015106775.1. Classification (NCBI taxonomy): domain Eukaryota; kingdom Metazoa; phylum Chordata; class Actinopteri; order Cichliformes; family Cichlidae; genus Etroplus; species Etroplus canarensis. Next base: position 17,439 of record VUQH01088648.1, on the reverse strand, counting down.
CTGTGTATGTATGGGGTTAAATTGTAGAATCAGTTAAACGATGAGCTGAAACAATGTGTGGAATTGAATCAATTTAAAAAGAAATGTAAGCGTTTATTCTTTAAGAAATATGAAGTAGAAGAAGCTAATGTATATGGATAGTGGAAATAACGATGATAATGGGAATTTGTTTTGTATAGAAATGGAGAATGTTATGTTATGCTTTGTTTTTAGTTGTGGTTCAATTAATTGTTCTTTGAAGCTGGAGATTTTTTTTAATGTAAAACATAAAAAGGGGTGGAGTTAAATAAGTGTCCCTTTTGACATGTCAGTGTCCTTAAGCATTTTTTAAATTTTCATATATGTTTTGCCTTTTCCTGCTGCTGGGATACTGTTTACTTGACAAAATGAAATGAAAAAAAAAAAAATGCCATAATGAAAACCACATGTGGGCTGGCTGAGGTGCAGCTTCCCACTAATGTGTGCATCTGGATGAAACCACGTGATGAGGCTTTGCTTGCTGTCCCAGGAAGCTTTAGTTTGTGTTCGGGTGTGCATATTCCTCATGAGTATGGGGCTGATTTAAGCCGGAATCAGGATTGAATCCCATATAATTATGGAAAAAGTTCTAAATTCAGGGAAACAGAGTTTAATTGCTTGTTTTATATTTGAAGCTGTGATGCAAATTATTTTGTGATTTTAGTTTTTGCGCTAAAGTTTAATCAGTTTGCTTTTGTGTTTGCTTGTTTTCCAAAAATGAGCAAAATGACATTGAGGAGCAAATGTTTTGCAGGTGTTAACATTTAAACAGCCTTTCACAGGGAACCACAAGAGAAAAGATAATGAGGGTGGAGTTAACATAAAAGACAGAGTTTGCTGCAGTGCAGAAGGTCGTACAGGAAACTTGGTGTTTTTATAATACTGCTGTAGCAATATTGGAAGATAAATAATTGTGATCGTACTAATGTTTTGTCATTTACTTGATTTACCTGAAACACTAGGATTATTACTGAACTGACAAAATGCTTTATTTTTTTTAACTCAAGCATGTTTTTTACTGTGCAGCAATGAAATAAAATTCTCCCTCTCTATCATGTTTGAAAGATCATCATTTATGTGGGATCACTTTCCTGTAGAGGAATTGTTGCTGTGGTTGTTTTACTTATTTGTTAAATAGAACAGCTATATAAACTGAATAGCTGAACGTGTCTTTTTGTTGTTTGCCTACATCCCACATTAGACTGTTGCACTAATAAACTGTGAATCAACCAGGAAATTGTATATTCTTTATCCCCACAAGTCAACTAATTTCTGCTTCTGGAACAAACAAAAACAAAAGACAAAGAAGCAAATGAAAATTACAGGATTATCTTTGCTTTTCATCTGCTTTCACACTGCGCAATTACAGTATAAATCACTTTACATTTTCCATATATACAGTACTTTACAAAGGTATTAAACCAACCCTCATTTTTTGCATTTTGCTCAGAAAATGGGTAATAAGAGCAACAAGTTACTGAAACATGTGCAAACAAATGGAAATACAGTACACAAGGAAAAAAGAATCTCTTCAATGCTAAGGAGCTTGAAAATCAGCATTTGTATGACCACTTTTATTCTTAGCAAAGTCTGAACTCTCTTAGCAAGCTTTCGTTCACACTTCTTTAAGAAGATTTACTATTGTACTTTTTTTGGGTTTTTTTTTTGTTAGTTCTGCTAAAGAAATTGAAACAAATGATATGTTTTTGCTACAGACTGCTGGTAAAAGAACCTAAAGCTACTATTTAAAATTGGTTAATTATGCTTGAATGAGTCATAGGTCATTGTTAAGAGGCCTCCTTGTGGTTCCTGAAGTTTTTAAAGTAGAATGGGAGGCATCTATCAGCTATCAGGACCCTCTACTGTGGAACCAGCTCTAAGTTTGTAGTCACAAGACAGACACCCTCTCTACCTTCAAAATTAAGCTTAAAACTTTTTGATCAAGTTTAGAGTTAGAACTTTCATGGGTTGCCATGGTGTAAGAAATGTGGACCGCTATGCAGGACTCGGAGACTGAAGGATTAACTCAAAAAGGGCTTTATTTAGCCAACAACTCAATATAAAGTCCAGAGGGAATAACAGGTTGAGTTCACAGGAAAACAGGCAAGAGGATGACAACCGGGGAACAAAACGGGATGATGCGACAACGACAAACCAGGAAAACAGGACTTAAGTAGACAGAGACTGAATCACAAACAGGCAACAGGTGGGAAGGGAACACAGGAACCAAACAGATCACCAAAATAAAACAAGACACGCAGACCGAGATGAAGACCACTAGGGAGACATCAGGCAGGGAACAGGGAAAGAAGAGGTGACAAGCTCCAAAAAAACCAACTGAAGGGGCAAACCAAGACACAGAGATTCAGTTCCAAAGTCCTGAGAAGTGACACAGTGAGACTGTTTCAAACAGCAGCTAAATGTTTCTACAGTGGATCTG
>VUQH01088648.1:0-14961 GCA_015106775.1 Etroplus canarensis | reverse complement strand
GGCTTTATTTAGCCAACAACTCAATATAAAGTCCAGAGGGAATAACAGGTTGAGTTCACAGGAAAACAGGCAAGACGATGACAACCGGGGAACAAAACGGGATGACACTACAAGGACAAAACAGGAAGACAGGACTTAAGTAGACGGAGACTGAATCACAAACAGCAAACAGGTGGGAAGGGAACACAGCTGGGAACAATCGGGGCAGGAAGTAAAACCAGGCACAAAACACAAGACGAGAAGGATTACCAAAATAAAACAGGACATGACGCAGACCGAGACGAAGACCACTAGGGAGACATCAGGCAGGGAACAGGGACAAAGGGGTGAAAAGCTCCAGAACAACCTGAAAAGGGCAAACCAGAACAGTACCCCCCAGCCCAAAAAAAAACAAAGAACGCCCACTCAGGGCGGGGGGAGGTCAGGATGGAGGGAAAGAACAGGAGCTGGTGACAAAGTAGGCCAAAGTTCAGGGACCCAGGAGGTCCAAAAGCGGAAAGTACCTGTGCCACCAGGCCCAGAGGCGATGAAGACCGCCCCTGCATGAAGACCGCCATTCAGGCGGCTGAGGAGGAGCCCGGCTCGGGGACCACTTCCAGTCAGGTGGTCGAGGAGGGGTCTGGGTCGGAGACCACCTCTGCTCAGGTGGCCGAGGACAGAGGCCAGGAGACCACCTTTCAGGTGGCCTTGCTATAGCAGCCGCAGGGGCTGGCAGAGAGACTTCGGGTACCAAGTGTGCTCGAGCGGCTGCGAGCAGGGAAAGCGCTCGGGTGGCAGAGAGCCAGGAGAAAACTCTTGCGGCGGGGCAAGAGTTATGCAGCAATATGCTTAGGCTGCTAGGGGGTTTCTTATGATGTGCTGGACATTTTCTTCTCTATCCACCTCTTTTCACTCCCCATGCATTTATTTGCTGCTGCTGCTGCATGTCATTAAATGTTGCCTTCTCTCTCCCGTAGTCTGTCTCTCTTTGCTCTTCTTCCTCTCTTCTCTTTCCCTTCACCTCCAACCAGTCAAGGCAGTTGGCTGCCCCTCCTTGAGCCTCGTTGCCAGAGGTCTCTTCCTGTTAAAAGGGAGTTCTTCCTTCCCACCCTCACCAAGTGCTTACTCATAGGGGATCGTCTGACTGTTGGAGTTTTCTCTCTAATATTCTAGAGTCTTTAACTTGCAGTGTAAAGTGCCTTGATGTAACTTTTGTTGTAAATTGGCTCTATATTGAATTGAATTAAATTTAACTGAATTGATAAACAAACAAAAACCTTATTTGGAAAATGGTCAGATGCAAGGAACTAGAATACAAGGACAATGAGTGAAAAAAGCAGACAATGTCCAAACTCAAATTCTTTAGAAAGCCTGGAAAACTATTGTTCAAGATCACTTTACAAGACTGGCTCACTGGACACAAAATATAAAGAAATAAGGGTGGCTTGAGACTTTTGCACAGCACTGTGAATTTATACATAACACACTGCTCCAGAACTGTTGCCGTAATGGATTTGCATATCAAAGTTAGTCATGGTAATAAACTGATGAGTTAGAGAAACACTTGCATTATAGTAACAACTCATAGTTGTCCTACATGCTGTAGTGAAAGCAAATTTTCTCTAAAATATTTGAAAAGGGTTATTTAGATTGATAAAATCAGCATCGCTAAACTTACAACCTTGTTCTATTAGAAGACATCTCAGTGTGAACTGGAATTAACTGGACAATTGTTATTATTCCAGCTGTCTTTAACACACATAAAAAGGAATAAAAAATGTATTGTTGGACTTAAGGACATTATAATTCTACCCTACACCCAACAGTCTGGTAATTCCATAGTTACAGTGTGTATTGGGAAACATCTCAAAACTAGCAATCCGGTAAATGTTCAGAGGTTTCCAGACACAAATTAAACTTTCTCCTCCAATGTATGAATCAGCTATGTTTTTTCTTCATCCTGACACTTGTTTTACTCAGTGGTGAAATATTCACTGTGCCCCTGCAGTTTATGATTTCCCCTCCCTGTGCTGACTCTCTCTTACTGGTTATGGGTGTGCCCACTGATGTGTGAGCTTATTCTACTGGAATGGCCTAATCACTGGTTGTCATAGCAATGAACTTGGACACTGTTCACCAATTCACCCTCTTTTGTTTGCTGCTTGCTTTAAAAACCAATCACCTCTCATGGAAATTGTGGCATCTCCTGTAATTTTGGGGGTTTTATATTGCTTTAAAACAACTTAATCAAACACTTATGTGGGCTCTGTTGTTTTGCTTAAAATGATCTCTATTAGAATTGTCAGTCCAACTGTGAATACAGTTGGTAATAAATGAAACTTTAATTGTATGAGCTTTACTTTTAATCATCTTTTCCCAAAGCTTTGGGTTATATTGTGAGTTATGTTATGAATAATTCTTTTTGAGTTCCATAAAAATTGTGGATGGTGGATTTATGTGCACATTGTTGTGGTTTTGTTTCATAATAGAGGCTTTTGAAATTACAGGGCACTGTTTTACGATAGGATATGTGACCTTGAAAGTTACTATGCTCACCGACTTTGCGAAATTGCCGTTAAATGTGTTACCTGTTTTGATGGCTCTTACAAAGATGGATGTCTAAATTTCCCATTATAGATACATGATTCATTCTGGGAAAATACATTCTTCCCTCTTTCCCGAGAAAGATGTGAAATAAAATTAAGGAGCAGGGGATGTTTTCGACAGCAGCTAGCAACCTGGTACCAGTTTATCAGACAGGTCAGGTTAAGTTTACATAGACAAATATTTAGCTGTTTGATCACAAAAGTGGTGGTTTAAGAAGAGAAAGTCTTCCGTGAAACATGCTTTAATAAGATTCACTTTTATTGAATAAAAAATACTAATCAATCACAGTATGTGTATTTTTTAAAATTCCAGTTGATACCTTTCATATAGAGAGAAAGTACATAATAGGCACTGGTTGCTGTTATTTAAATCTTTACAAGTATGTTCTCACTTATATGCAAACAGATAAAAAATGGAAAAACAATCATGATGATATAGATTAGTCAGGCAGAAACAAGATAATGGCATATATCTTCAAACATGGTGAAATAAAGAAAAAATAACTGTACACAATACTTATTGCATATAGACATGCGCTTTTCAGAAGTGAGCCTCGCTCTCTCTTCTTGCAGTTTCAGCTATTCACCACCAGAGGGAAATCAATCATCAAAACAAGAAAGCAAAAGAAAAATATCAGAAGCCAAGTTTCCATTTGACGTGTGATTATTTGATGTGATTATTTATGTTTTCCACATAAATAATTGTTTGATCCGTAAAATATATTTTTTAAAAACATAGGAAAAAAACACAACTGTCCAGAGCCCAAAGTAATTTTTTTTACATATGATAATTGAACAGCAGTCAAATACTTGCTTTGTTAAATGCATTATTGACAAATATTTATTTACATTAGCTTAGATCTGTTTTTAAAGTGTATATACTATATTACATCACATTAAATGCATTATTATCTCCATGTACTTTTTGCCATCTTAAAATACCACCTGGTTCAACAGCATCATAATAGCTTGAATCCCATATTCAATGTATGGCTGTCCTAAAATAATGTTCTGGGAGACAACCCAACAGGCAATAGTAATTGCTGTCTGTTGCTGGTAAAGGACAGTTTATGTATGTACAACAGGCCTGATGACACATTACCCCACATTATGTGCATGCTCAGCCTTTATCTTATCCATGGTCTTGGTGAAGCGACACATGCAATACATGGCAGTGAGAATCAGTGACAAGCCTGCAGCTACTAGCAGGATGTGACAGAACATAAGGGACCAAGCCAAAGCTGTGTTTGAAGGCAGAAACCACACATACACCCAGCCTTTGTATAGGTTGTGGTGGACAAACTCAGGTCCCTGTTCAATCACCAAAGTATCATAAAAAGGAGGTGATGTTTTCTGAGCTTCATTGGCAGTGGCTTCAGCATGAAGTGAGGCTGAGAGTGTTGCAGCATTTGAGGTAGTTGCTGTTGTTGGTTGAATGGTTATTTTGTTTGTGACTTTTTTGGTAGCTTCTTGAGTAGTGCTTGATGTTGTGGGTGGTGTGGTTATAGAATTTAACTGTGATGTTTGTCCACTGACTGACAAGATATAGAGTTGTTGTGTTGGCTCATGAAAGTAATTGTGCGTAGGAAAAGAACTCATGACTGTTCCTGCACTGCAAATGCCGAGCTCTTCATCACGCAGAGAGCCAACGGTACGCAGTACCAGGTAGAGTGGACTGTGACACATCACATCTTCTTTGTCAAGAAGAACACCTTCATTATGTCTTATCCATCTTGCAATACCTCTGATGGCACAATTACATTCCCACGGGTTGCCACTCAGAGTCAGCTTCTTCAAAACTGTATTTGACAAGAAAAAATCTCCTGGTAGACTCTTCAGATAGTTATACTTCAAATCAATTTCAAAAATCTGTCCAAGGCCCTTAAAGAGGTTTACTGGTAAGCTATCCAACATATTTTTATTGAGGAACAGTGTGTTTAGAGAGGTTAGTTTAGAAAACAGCTCGGGATGTAGATACTGAAGGTTGTTAGATTTTAGCGAGAGCTTCTTAAGGTTTGGAAGACAGCAGAAAATGTCTGATGGCAACTCCCTCAGATGGGAATTTAAATGGAAATTCAGCATCAGGAGCCCAGACATGTTTGCAAACAAATTTCCAGGAACAGTGGTGAGGTTGGTGGCATACAGATAAAATTCTGTCATGTCGGGCATGTGGCCCATCAGCTCGTCTGGTAGAAATAATAGCGGGTTGTTGTAAATGGTGAGTTTTCTCAACTTTGGCATGTTGTAGAAGCTCTTTTCTGGGACAGCCTGAAGCTGGTTGGAGGACAAGGTTAGGATTTGCAGGTTTCTCAGAGACCAGAATACTTTAGGTGAAAGTCTTGCAATCCGGTTATGATGGAGTTTTAGCTCCATAAGATTTGTAAGCTTATCAAAGATCCCACCTTCAAGTGCCTCTAGCTGATTGTTATAGATCATGAGCTGGCGAAGGTTAGTCAAGGAGTTAAAGATCATAGGTGGAAGCTTCTTTAGGGAGTTCCTACCGAGATTTAGAAAGGTGAGGTTGGTCAGTCCATCAAAAATGTCTGAAGCAAGATAGATGAGTTTGTTGTGGCTCAGGTCCATGTCCAGCAATCCAACAAGTCCTTCAAACATGTCTGGAGCAATGTTCTCAAGTTGGTTTGCATCTAAATGCAGCTGTTGAAGAGTGGTAAGGGGACTGAACACTCGAAATGGAAGGGTAGAGAGATTGTTGGATGACAGCTTGACAGACTTGAGCTGAGGAGCTACATGGAAAGCCTGAGGATGGATAGTGTGTAGATGGCTGTGAGTAAGACTGAAACGCAACAGGAGGTCCAGATTTGCCAAACTCCGTTCATTTATGACATTCATATTTGTATCATTAAGTAGCAGCAGGTATGTGTGGAGAGGCAGAGTTGGTATATCTGTTATGGTGTGGCCCACACACTTGACAGCACCTTGACTGCACACACAGCTGCTGGGGCAAATCATGTTACTGGTAAGGTGTGGCAGCGTGAAGAGCATGAGCATCAGCCGCATGGTGCCTGGGAAGTTGAAATGAAAATATATGATAGTAAAATGTTTTCTTCTGCTTACAGTAGATTTTAATGCCAGTTTTGATTTTTGAATTTAATTCATGATGTAGTCAAAGAATAATAAATATTATAATAAGTGACAGGTAAACAACAGCAAAGCTATTCATTTCTAAAGTTTAAGAAGGGTAAGTCCAACTTGGTGAAAAAACAAAATTAGATAAAAATTCTACTGACCTCTGAAGCAATGATCTTTCATTGTTTATTTGTTGTTGTGCTCTGTGCCGTTCTTCTCTCTTGTGTTGTATTTAAAAATGTGACTGCTCTATATATCAAGTTATCCAGCCCTCTGCTCCACCAAAATGCCTGCCCAGAAGTCATTATCACACACATCCTTCATGCTGCCCAGTCCTTAACTCTCAATTCATCTGTAAGAGGCTTGCAAAGAATCAAACAAAGAAAAGAACAATGTTGTGACTTTTGACATTATTTATTTCACATAGCACTGGACTTTTACTTTTCTGGATACTCTTATTCTGAAAATACAACATTCGTGTAAACCCAATTCTAATCTGATTGATGGTAATATCAGTTTTGAGCATTTTATGTGGATTCTTCAATTTTTCTCTCCTAATGTGCAAAATATGGAGGGATATTTTTTCTCATTGTGCAATAAATGAGAAATTAAGGGACACTGTATGTAATATTTTCCATTTAAAACTTATCACATATTTTGAGTGACACAGAGGGTGCTGTTTCATTTCCTGTGGACTTGCATTATCTTGACGTCTTGTTTCCAGTTGATGGACTGACCTGAAACAGATAACTGCCACATCTGCAGCAAGTCAGTTTGGGTGTTTTGTACATGTAAAATTAGAGAGCATTTGGATAAATGCATTAGAGTAAAACATACTTGTGTCAACTCATGTTTTGGGTGAGGAAAAGGAAAGTGTTTATGAATCTTCTGCCTCTTGCTGACAGTCACTTCTGAACTGGTATTTATTAAATAAGTATATTTTTTCATACCATCCTAGGAGATTTAGAGTCTCATGTAACTCATTGGACTGATCCTTATGTGTTCCAAAATTTCTGCATGATACAGGGTGTGAGTCAACGTAATCCTCTTAAATAGAAAGAGGGAAAATGTGTGGGAAAGCAGTGCTGTGTTTTTCTTGTTGTAGATTTGGGTTTTTTGTTGTTGTTTGTCTGTTTTTCCTGTCTCTAGAAATATGTGACAGCTGATTTTGATTGGAACAAAGGCTTGAGTTGCTGTAAACTGCTTAATTAATTTTACAACAAACAAATGTGTTTGTATATCATTATGCAATGTGGGTTTGACAAAAATAAATAAATTTACCTTTTTTTTTTAAAAAAAGAAAGCTTTCATGTGCCTGGCAGATACATAGCCCCATATACCACTCGAGCAAAAAAAAAAAATTGCCAGAGACATTATATCAAAATACAGAACACAAAGTTGTAGCTGTGCTTTTAATTCAGTTCAGTTCAATTCAATGTTATTTATATAGCGCCAATTCACAACAAAAGTCGCCTCAAGGCGCTTCACACTGTAGGGTAAAGATAGAAGAGAACACTGTATGACATGAAGCACCACAGAAGAGCTTACTGTACAGCAGAAGTTATTTTTAATTGCTTAATGCAAAATCTCATTTGTGCAGGTGTGCCATAAATTTGCTGCCAAATTTCTAACAGCTCTGTTGCCTGTTACAGCAACACACAGGGTTAGCCTACAGAAATAGCAGACTAGAGGCATCAACAGTGTGTCCTGGAATGGAGTCAAAGCCCTGACCTGAATTATTATTGTTAGTCCATCCCTGATGCTATGTAGGTACAATATTCTGCAAACCACAGCTGATTTTATACAAAAGTCATCACTGTATTTGATGTTGCTGTTTTAGACTTTGAATGCAACTCAGCGTCATATTCAGTCTGGTTTCCCTGAAACTCTGTTTATCATGCACCATATGATTAATGCCTTTTCACTGCAGCACTGCCCTTGTTTGGACTACGCTTGTGATTCTGCTTTGTAACCACCTTTGAACAATCCAGTGAAATGCACTTCATTGTGCAGTAAAAAGCCCTGTCACTGCAGGTGTCCACCATGCACTAATCTTCCTTTTCCCACAGTTAAAAATATTTGTCTAATATGCATTAAGTGTTATAATTAACAACGATGATTTAGTCTTGAATGATAATATCAATGTCTTTTTCTTTTTTTAAAGAAATGGTTTCCTCAGTGATCAATACAAAACCATTTTCTCTTCAAAAAATATCTAAATCAAAGCAAACCAAAAAGTACAGAGTCACACTGTGATTTTATTTACATTGCAAAATTAGCAGCAGTGCATTTCTAAAAGCAGTGACAAATGAGATCATTGTCAGCACTGGTATAAAAATGTTATGCCCAATTCTGCCACAGGAGAGTGACAAAAACACAAATGAAAGGCAAAAAAAATCCCTGGTAAAGTAATGTGTCTTTGCAGTCAAGTATATTTTTTTCACATCTTGACCCTCAAGTACTTCTAGTGAGTGATTATTTACAGATTGAGAGCAGGCCAGTGCACAGGACATGAAATGTTTATTGATGACATAGCTATGTTACAACTCTATATTGCTGGAATAAATACAGTATGATTATATTACTGGTATTGTGGTTTTTAAGGCTGTGTTGGGCTTTGCAGCAAGATTTCACAGTGGTCCTCCTCCTCTTGCATCTCTCTCAGACACAGTATTTCCAGAAGCAAGCTATGGACGAAAGAAGATAGATTTGAACAGTGACTATTCAGATTAAGAATATTTATAGTGCAATGGTTGTAAATAATTGTATTCAACTTACGTTCACCACGCTTCGCAGTTATGGATTTGCCTTCTACCATATTCGCTGTAATCTTCATCTCTAGCTCAAGGTCCTCCCGCAGCGCTCTCAGCTAAAAACAGAGATCACAGTGGTTAGTTGTTTTTTAATGAATAACTGTAACAAGCTTTCATTTAGTGCCTTATGTGTGCTTACAATTGGTTTTGATAAAATCATATCAAGACACATGCATTCTGTTTAAGATGAGACATTCCTTTAATAGTGCCACAATGGGGAAATTTCAGGTGTTTCAGCAGCAAGATAAAGTGACAGTAACACACCAGTATAAAAAAGAAATCACACCAAAAAGAAAAGACATTATTAATAATAAGAATATTATAAGTAAGGAAAACAGACAAACACAATCTGTTCACATCACAATAACATCCTGACCAATGTATTTGTACAAAGTTTCAGTGCCAGTTAAAATAAGCCTCACCTTCTCTAGCTCAGCTAATGTATTAGCCAGTTCAATACCTGCAGAAAGGATATCCAGTTAACATAGGTAGAAATGCATTTGTATATTCTGTAATAGGTGAAGCATTTTTTTCTTCTACATCTCACCCAGCAGATCATTGTTTTCAACAGGAACTAAGCTTTTGTGCAGTAATAGTGCTAGAATCTTGCTCTGGGAATCTGTGTCTTCTTTGGGATTAAAAACCTGGTTTCCTGGATGTACCAAAGCAAACATACAATGAGATGTAGAATTGTTATCTCTTAACTTGTTGAAATTTCACAAAACTATACCAATACAAAATGATTTAATCAGTAGTTGCATGCATTTAGCAATTTTTATTGAAACAAAATCATAATTTTGCACACTCACCAGAATTAAATATGCTCCTCCCCTCCACACTGAGCACGCCCTGCAGTAATAACAAACCCAGGAGTCCTAAACAATAACTCACAGCTGCAATCCTGTCCATGGCATTCAGTGTATAGTCTCAAGCAAATTCTGCACTATAAGTCCTCCTTCAAGTAAGGCAACAAGTCCACTCCCTTACATCCATCCCATCAATATATTTATACCTTTGTGGGCTGGGAGGAGGGGCCAGTCAGCCCCTTGCGCACTAAATCCACATCTAGTCATCGTAGACTTCGTCAATAAGCCACCTTCTCACAGGGACCATGAATCGTCTGAATGAAATACAGTGATCTGACGTAGACGTGCAGGCCAGAAACCCTACATCACTCTGACATGGGCAAATCAAAAAGTGAGGAAGCTATCAATCAGCTTGTTGGGTATGAGGAACCAGAATCAGATGTTCTTGGCACTTGCAAGTCTTTTTCTTTTACTTTAATTGCTTCTTAAAATAGGTACACAGAAGTGGGTTGGTCTGGGGAAAGAGAGGTGAATAAATTGATTCAGTCTCTAAGTGCACCATAACCAGAGATGAACTCCTCGATCTTGGCTTCAGGACTGATTTGGAGCTAAAGGAACATCCATCACTGAGACCGAGCCAAACACCCAACACCTCCCACTCCACTGTAGCATATTCTGTGCATCAAGGAAATCACATCTCAAACCTCAGCCAGAGGAGCAGACATTATGTTACTGCAGGGAAATGAGCTGGCTAGAACCTCAGTGTAGCTGCTGGAGGTGTCATGAGAGTCTGTTGGGATGTGACTTTAGAAGCCTTAATTACAAGAAGTTTTCACAAGCTCATTACCTAAGTCACAGCAGCTCTAAAACCAAATAAAGTGTCTGCCAAAGTGGAACAATTTAAAGAGTCAGGAAAGAGTGTGTTTAGGGGATCTTTGGGGTTAATAGTTATAATTTTTCTCTTTTTTAATACACAAATTCAGTGAAACTAGGCCAACAAAAGACTACAAGAGGTGTTTTCTTATTGTTTATACCAACTAAATATCATGCAGTAGCACAAAGGCTTTATAAGGTGTGTATAAGAATAACCTTAAATTGTGCAAGCAGTTTAACCAGTTATCAGTTTCTGATGTGTGTGATGTGCCAGCCAAAGCCCAACAACGTTCACTCCTGAACTTTTCCCACTAGTCCACTGTTCACTAATGAAGGGGTCAGGGTCTTGTTGACCTCATTGCATTTCACAGAAAAATAAACAGCAAAATTAGTTTAGCGTTAGTTATGGAGAAACAGTCTATACGCGCAGACAGCTGATAGTGTTATTGATTGGTCTGTAAATGGAGAGCTATTATTGATTTATTTTAATTGCGTCATGATAATTGGGAGGCAGTTGTGGCACAGTTAAACTGCTGACCACTAGAGGGAGCAATTAGATCAACATAATCAAAATACCAGCTGCTGCGGTGAGATCACATGCGTGTGTTTGTAACAGAAGAGCAGGCATGAAGCCCATAATATATTGTCGGGCGTACGTGCGTGTTCTTTTCTTTAACACATGCAAGTGGTTTTTCAGTCAACCTTGGCTGTTTCCTTACGTCGTTCCCATACAGTCACACATGCATCTTATATCGTACGGACCGCGGGTTTGACCCAGGGTTGCACCGTGGTGAGGAGTTTCTGGAGCTGCGGCTGCAGCAGACGAGCGAGCTGCGTCAAGTCAGCCCATTATAAACCTTTGGTAAAGTTAGTCGGATGCAGCTGGAAATACACCGGAAGTGTGCAGTCAAACGTTCAAAATAATGTTGTTGGCCTCTTAATCACTGGATTTAGGTGTTTTATTTGGTCCTCTTAACACATACACTTATCAGTCAAAAGTGTGGATACGCTTGGCCATAGTGGAGTATGGCCAAGCGTGTCCAGACTCTTGACTGGTAGGGTATATTTGTGGATGACACAGCAAACTGTGTTCACAGACCCCCATTTCTGAAAGATTTACTGAGCAGTGATTTCCATGACAGAATTATGCCTGTTTGTAATGCAGCACTGCCTGAAGGCTCAAAGATCACATGCATCCAGTATTGGTTTTTGGCTGTGTCCCTTGCACACAAAGATATCTCCAGATTCTCAGATTCTTTTGATGATATCATGTGCTGGAGATGATGGCAAATGCAATGTCTCTCCATTTTTACACTGAGGAACATATTTCTAAAATTGCCTCACAATTTGTAAGCACAGTTTCTGGCAGATTGCTGAACCTCTGCCCGTCTTCACCTCTGAGAGACTCTGTTTCTCTAAGGTGCTCGTTTTATACCTGATCACATTACAGCCTGTTGCCAATTGACCTAATTAGTTTCAACATGTTCCTGAACCTGTTTCTTTTGTAGCACCACTTACTTACCACATACTCCACTATGGCCAAGCGTGTCCAAACTTTTGACTGGTAGTGTACACGTTGCCTTCCTCCACATTCTACATTTTACATCTTTTTACAGCAATAACAACAACCACAACAAACATTTTCTGATTACTGCCTACTCTCGATCCCCTATGACTACGCTGGCTGTGTCTGTTCATAAACACAAAAACAAGACAAACACTGTGAAACAAAAAATACAATTGCAACACAACTTATTCTCAACTTGTCCTTTTCTCTCATGCTGCACGAGGACCTCTTGTCCATGGTACCCTTTATTTCACGTAGGACATACTCTTTTTACTTCATTTCTTATTCTCAAACATTTATGTGATTAATTCAATGACCGACCTTAGTTTTTTGGATCCCGTCTCTCGTCCCACCCGGTGAAGAACCTCTCCTCTGCGTGCCTCACTGCAGCAAATCACTCACCCCTTCCGTTACAGGTGACTGAGTGGGAGGTCTTTGAAGTATGCGTGCCTAGGAGTCCTCTCAACCGATGGGGACAAGATACTGGGAGACTGTTCGTGGCGCCAAGTTGTTAGGAAAATTCCTGTCTTAATTGAAGAAATACTCATTAGGCAGGTCAAATGAACAATCACACAATTTATTTATGCACTGGTGGAACTCAGTCCTATATGCACAGCAGTACACACATGAGTGAACTAAAGCAGCTCTTTAACTAACAGCTTTTATCTCTCTCTCTGCAAGAAGGAATGTCTGGGAGTTGTCTGCGTTAACTGGGTGTTCAACATCGCATGATATTTGTGGCCTTCAAACTAATCTGGAGATATTCCCTTTCATAGGAAAGCGACTCCCTTATGGAAGTAGCTTCTGGCCTCCCAACAATGAGTGAGCAATAAGGGGTTACAGTGATACACTCTGTGCCTTTTTCATGGCCTTGATAAACAAGCAAAAGAATATTCCTGACAACATTGCTTCAATGTCGAAAAGAGGTCGGGTCAGACCGTCTCATACTGAATAAGAAATGTAGATCAGGTAATTGCAATGAAGGAATTAAATAAATGCATCTTTGGTTTTTTTAATGAAAAAATTTTCTAATTTAGTTAGTGTACGGTTGTGAACAGATGTGTTCTGTCTTCTCCATGTACACAGACTACCCTTACAGCAAGGGTAAACAAACAACACTTTAAAACAATTTATGATGATAAACATCTTAAATCTGTCTCATTTGTTGCATGGTGAACTTAACATGATGGACTGTTAGAATTATCAGCTCATTGTCCTTGGAGTCAGCATTGTAAGTCCAGGGATGCTATTATCAGAATCAGAAATCAGAATCAGAATACTATATTAATCCCCAGGGGGAAATTGCTTATTTTAAGTGAGTAATTCAATAGCTCAGTTCGATCAGAGATGAAGGTTGTAAGTTCAAGGCACCTTAATGATGAATATATTTTTTCCTTCTCACTCTTTCTATTGAGAGTATTTTGTTTGTTTGACTTTATTCTAATTAATAAAGAGAAATTAGAAAACAGTTCTTGAACACAAAATTTCTCCCACTAGAAAGCCGAGCAACAATGTGGAGGCAACATTCAAAAGCTACGTCCATCTGACATGTACAGAACGTTGCAACTTCAGCTCAAATTTCTGTCTGGTAATATTTTTCAACCATGACTAGATGTTGATAAAAACCTCCCGGTGGTGTTTATTCAATTTCAAAATGTTTGCTGGGACATTATTAATCAGGTAATCCCACTAAAAGTCCTCCAAAATGTGCCAGCCCCACAAAAACAGAGAGTTTTAATCCAGTGGTGGTGATGCCTCCATCCATACAGGTAACATCAGTGTATACAGGAACGAGTTACAAAAAAAACAAAAAAAATGACCCATTGTAGAGTTGCTATGAGGGGAGAAACTCCACAGAGGCTTGAACCTTTTTTTTATTCCAGGCTGTAAAAATACTTTTTTAATGCTGTAAAGTTGGGAATTTTAACATGAGAGTCTATAGGGATTGACTCCCTTTTGGAGCCAGCCTCAAGAGGAGCTGCAGTTTTTGGCACTTCCACACTGGCTTCATTTTTCAGCCCTGGAGGCTAACACAGGCTTTGTGAAAAAGAGGCAATAGTGGCTGGTTTTTCACAGAGGGAGAGAGAGAGGACCCAGCCTACAGAGAGAGGGGAAAGAGGTGAGCAGGTAAGCATTTCAGCTGTAAGCTTTGGTGCTGTCAAAGACTGTATTTTTGCTTTAATTTTTTATTGATAGGGTTAATAAACCATAATAAGGGCCTGGTAATGAGTGTCATAAAAACGATTTAATAATTTAAACGTATTTTAGAATATATGAGTGGGTTTTGTTTTTTTAACAAGACTCACACCATATGGTTATTTTGTGAGGTTTATGTTAAACCACTGCTATGTTAGAAGCACTTTAGACACAGCAAAGGCAAAACTGGTGCACAGGCTTTGAACGTGAGGACTAGGAAGGGCTTAGTAACAGGAAATGTCTTTGGAAAGCAAGTCTCAACACTCAACACAGCCATCTGAAAATGTTTCTGGGCAATTATTTAGGCAGTTAACATTATTTTATTATTTACATTAATCAGTTATTTCTAAGGTTGATCCGAACATAAAAACTGCATTTCTATAAAAATACATTTTAAAAAGAGATTATACCCCCCCCACAGACATACCACAGACATTATGAGAGAGACACGGTATTACAAGAATCCTCAAATGAATTTGCAACAGCAAAGATGTTGGTAGGAGTGGGATAGCTTTTAAAAGTTAATTCTGGAGCAAAATCAGCAATATTTTCAAGCTTTTGTTAGGTTTAACTGGTGATTCTATGTGTGCATTTTTATTAAAATTTGATTAGATAATGTTTCAAAATAACTGCCGTCTTAAAACACCTACCTGAAGGCCTTTAAAGATTGTTGCAAGATTTACTTCGAGAAAGACCTTGGTTAGATTTGTACGATCATCCTTCTTCTTCTTCTTCTTTCGGCTGCTCCTGTTAGGGGTCGTCATAGCAGATCACCTGCCTCCATCTCACCCTATCCCTTGCATCCTCTTCCCTCACACCAACCCTCTGCATGTCCTCCTTCACTACATCCATGAATCTTCTCTGTGGTCTTCCTCTTTTCCTCCTGCCTGGCAGCTACATCCTCAACATCCTTTGTCCAGTATATCCACTATCCCTCCTCTGAATATGTCCAAACCATCTCAGCCTTGCCTCTCTGACTTTGTCTCCAAGCTTCTCAACATGAGCTGTCCCTCTGATGTACTCATTTCTAATCC
>VUQH01088647.1:431-22194 GCA_015106775.1 Etroplus canarensis | reverse complement strand
TATATGTTGCACCAGGTACTGGAGAAACATTATTTCATTTCACTATGTTCTGCACCAGCTATATGTAGTCAAAATGACAATAAAGCTTTTTGAATTGAAATTGAATTGAATTGATATGTGCCATCTGCACAGTCTTTCTGCACTGAAACTGACAAAACAGAGATAACAGTATCACTCTACCCCTTTTATCTTCCTGTGGAAATGATGACTGTATTTATGTGACAGTTCTGAACTTTATGGCATATTTTGTGTATGAGACAGAGGAGGAAAAAAACAATGATATGAAGAAATAATGAACAAAGGATGAAAATAAAAAGTGACAATCTGTGAATGTGGTCTTGGCCTTTCAGTCTATTTTTGTCCACCTCAGGATATAATAAGAAATAAAAAAGAGCAAATGTGTCTGATGAACACGCTGATTTCAGAATATAGTTCTGAATAACTGCAGGCTGACCAAATATTACAGAAAACCAACATCTGTGTTAATGTTTGTGGAGAAAGAAACGTTTGGAATGACCTTACTCTGAGGTACATTTACTTTACAGCATTCATTTTAAGTTAACAATACTGTAGCACAGAGTAACCGAACGGTGTTGAATTTTTGCTGTTTCTTCTTTGCAGGGGGCACCTGCTCACACATTCCACAGCAACAATCATTGTTGCTACACAAATAAAGTTGTGGGAGGTGAACGTGTCTGTGTATACAAGGGTTGTATTCGTTGTCATGTGTGTTCCCAGCTGTTTCTTCTGCAGGTACAACAGAAAAGCTTCACTCACTTCACTCTGAGGATGTTTTCTTTTTTAAAAATCTTTTAATTGTGAGGATTTTGGCAAAAAATAAATACAATTGTTCATATCTTACTTTGTGGAAACTGCCTCTCCTTTTTTTGAATGAGAACTTAACCAAAACACATCTACTGCACACAGTCTGTTGATGCACACTGCAGACAGCAGGCCCATCCCCCAGGAAAAATGTCCCTATATGATATCCATCTATGGCCCAGTCTCAGTTACCTCAGACAGTATACAAAAATTCCAGATGAGAGGGATCCAATGAGTCTACTACCAGCTGCCAAATGTTACCAGATCCCTCAAATATTGCCATGTAAGGTGAATGTCAGGTTTTCCAGTGGGAGAATTTTCAATATCTCCCCACATTCAGTGTTAGAATCCCTTTTTTGAGATGTTTTACTGTGCCTTTCTAGTGTATATGTGTGTCTCTCTCTAATATAAGGGTCACAATGTGCCTGTCCCATGGATCTCCATGGACCACCCACTGGAGCTTCCTGCTCTAAGTAGCAAATGGAAAAAAGACACAAATCACAAACAAGATATCACAGTGCCTTTCTCAATCTCTTCTTCCTTCGATCCTATGACATTTGATTTAACCATAAAACCAGAGACAGAAACAGAACACTGTAAGAAGTACAAGGCGTGTAAAAGTCCTAAGGAGGCTGGGCAGTTATTACATATGTGTGTTTCTGTGTATGTACAGGCATGTGTGTTAATGCATTTCTTCCTGAGTATAGTAGAAGACATGGTCACTTCACTTCAACTGACTTTCCCACAGTGCTACCCAAAGCCACAATGTCTAAATAATAACTGACAGACTTTTAGCCCCTCCTTACACAAACACACAGAAATTCACACCCTGGCACACATACAAATTTTATATTACCAACGATATCCTTCACAGAAATTAATACAACCTTCAAGGAAATAAATGGTAAATCCTCGTGACTGACGCAGCTTGAACAAGATTTATTTAAAATGTGAACAAAATATGAGACTAGAGTATGGAAAAGTTTCCAGATTGTTGTACAGTAAACCCACTCAGACTTGTATTATGTGCTGAGTGTTGGGCTCTAACCACCACGGGTATTGTTAGTAAATCATGACTAGTGAGAGGTGCTAGCCACATCCTGACCACACACACACACACACACACACACACACAAAATACACAAACCCCTTTACCCTTCCCAGAGAGAAATGACTGCCCAGGAGCCAGAGACGCTTTAAACAGGGTGGTGTGCGTGGGTGTGTGAGTCTTTACAGGAATGTTTGTGTGTCACAAATTAGGGGAGAGAATTATTATTGCACACACTCATACAGTTCTTATGCAAATGGACTATTCTGTTTTCACTGTTATACAGTCTGTGTGTGATGATGACAGCTGAATATGTGTGTGTGCGTGTATTACCTAACTTTATTAAACAGTCTCCTGCAATTCTTCCTTGTCTGACAGGTTTTTGCTGGGCAATATCTTGATCTTCTACCCCATAAATCATCGTTTTTAAAAACACTTCTCTAACTTTTAGTTCTTGTGCTTCCTTTCCTATTCCAAGACAAACAATAATGCTTGCTTTGCCCACTTGGGAAACCCCATAACCACATATGGCTAGACAGACAGGAGGAAAGGTTCATGGGATATTTCATTCAACTGCTTGCCAAGTGTTCAGAGTCAGGATTTGTACTACCCAAACCATAAGCCACACACACACACACACACACACACACACACAGTTACTTTCCTTTCCCTTGGACAATTTCCATTCTTCATTTTCAGCCCCGTGTAATCTCAGGGTGATAACAAGCTAAATTTGACCTTTTACCACTTGAAAGAAACACGTGAAGAAAATGGCATAAACCAAAAGCAATGCTGGGAAGACATTGGTGAGCTCTTGTGCAGAATAGCAACTCTGCACAAAGACAGTGATGGTATTTCAAGATGGAAACAGAAAAAAAAAGAAGACTTTTCTAGTCCCCTGCTGAAAGCCAGAGTGAACCTAGCAGCCACGATCCCAAAAATTTGATACCCAAAGATTACTGCGTATATTTAAAATCAAGCCTTCTGGTTCGTGTGTGTTTGTGTGGATATAATGATGCCTTCCCCAGCCATTGTCTCTGTGCAGTAGGTTCCCAGGAGCCTGACTGCAACACAGCTTTGTGCGGTAAGTCTCTGGCTGACCTCCGACCAGAGGGGACCTGGCAAAAGAGAGAGAGAGAGAGAGAGAGAGAGAGAGTGTGCTGCTGAGACAGCCAAAGGAAAGAAGCAGAATGGGGAAAAAAGGAGGAAAAAGGTTTGGAAGGTAGAAATGGGGGGAGCATTTCCCTGGTTTTAAATTGTGGTGACACAAAAACCATCTCGCATATATGCATAAACTCCTGTATGAAAGCGATACCTACAGAAAAAAAAGCCCGCGAGTGTCCTATGGAGAGTTGCATGCAGAAATACATGAGCCAGGGCATGAATAGCACTTGACCTGTCAGCTAACTGCTGACCTCACCCTTCTCTAGCTACTAACACAAGTTGGTCAGAGGGTAATTATGGCCTTCAGAGCAGAAGTCCACAGGAGCCAAGAACCACTAGGCAGGTTCCTCTCTCACTCTGATTTTTTTCCCCCCCTCTCTGTGCTTGTCCCTGTGTAACTCTCTACACACTGAACCAAGCAGCTACATTAGCCCAACTTTTTGCAGCCATGCTATACTTAATACAGACATATTCAACCATTTTAAAAACACATTTATAACCATTCTCTCTTCACCTCTGCTGGTAAAGCTTTTAGCTTAATAACCTCATAAAAGTCCATAATGTGTTTAAAGTAAAATTATATTTAAAAAAAGGCCTGATACAAAGCTATTATTCACTCACTTGCTTCTGCAAAATAGTATTTTATTGGTTTCCTTGTACTTTGATGATGACATTTTAAGACTTATGCGGAAACAGAGCAGTAAAAGAGACTGACAAGAATAAAAAGGAGGAGGGAGGACAGGAAGCAAGAAAGATGGAACCTTTGGGAAGCTTCCACAGGTCAGGACAAGACAAGGAGGCTCAACTAAAGTTTCTTTCCCAGCATGGGACTGGAGATTATAGCTATCCATTCAGACATGATGGATGTAAGAAATATCTGTTTTCCTTTCCACTTTCCATTCCTCAAACACAACTGATATCACACAGACATCCCATTGAGGTTAAGAAGTGCTGGCTATCACAACTCCATTCAGAAAAATAAACCTAGTACATGCTGATAGTGTAGATTCCTTTCCATCTGTCTGCCCATTTGCTACTTATCAGACTGCATTGCTATCTCTAGTGTTTTTGATTTATTTGTGTAAGTGTGCAAGCGTGTTCTCTGTGAGTTATCTTTGTATTTTCAGACAGCAAGATAGAGATACAATGTTATCAGAGTCAGAGAAGCACCAAGACTTCTCCTCCCTCCGTCTACACATGGGGGCTTCCCTCTCAGTTTGCTGTCATACGTGCAAGCTCCATTGTTCCCCTACCATCAGACAGCCTGTGCTTTGGAGCCTGTCTGCAGACCTCGTGTCAAAACAAAGCCTTTCAGCAAAACAAATTAGCACAGTTATGTTGAAATGTTTGTATGGAACCACCTGACTGAGTAAAAGCTGTTCTTTTTGGCTGGGGTTCAGCTAACTGGCTGGGTGTTGGTGTTGCAATATTTATGGCTAGCTAACTCTCAGGCTGACTCCCTCCCCACTGCAAGCCTTAAACTCCCAACACATCTGCCCCTTGCAACTCTATCATGCAGACAGACACACCCCTTCTTAGCACCTGACTGGACTACTGAAAGGCTCCTTCTGTGGTGGACTCGACTGGTGGAGGCATTTCCTGCTAAGCTATAGAAAAGGCATTTAATTGCTGGAGCATTTGTCTAATGGAAAGTTGCTGTGACCTCTCCAGCTCCACAACTTCCTTCTTCTTGACCTGTGCTACAGTGATTGCGTGGAAGGGTTTTACATTAGATTAGATTTTAGGCTGCCTTTGAGAATTCCTTTACAAGCAGAAGCACCACCAGACTATATGAGGCACATGGACTATTGTCTAATGCAAAGCACGTGGAAATAATAAGCATGAACTATAATTAGTCACACTTGTATGTACAGGCCACGATGATGGAAGAAATGTCTAATCCCAACACGTTTTAAAATCCCATTGGGCACACAAATTTAAACCGAATTAGGTTTGAAGAGCTGATTAACGTGTTGGCACTGGGGCTGTTTTTAGAGGCTGCATTTTGCACCTAAAAATCAAGAAGAGGGGAAAATACTGAGAACTTCAGTTTAACTCATGCTCCTGTCTGACTGACTTCCTCTGCAGCATCACCAAGCACAGACAAAGGCACTACAAACAAGATCACTCAAGATGCTAATAGGCCAGTCCATAATCACATGCTGTAGACAGAAGACAAGCCACACTGAGGAATTAATCAGTTTAAAAATGAAATCAATGTCCACCCCTCTTCTGAAGAGAGACATTTGGTTAAAAGTTAAAATTTCTCTGAACACCACTGAACAAAGCATCCTTTCACTGGTGTGAAATCCCACCACATACCACACTTTCCCCTTTACCCATCTAGCACTTAGATTATATCAGTCCTGGAGAGAAAAACCATTGCTGGTGTCCAGCACTGTCTGTGACCCCGCAGTGACACAGCTAGCCAACAAAACACAGATAGAGGCCTCCAGAGTGAGCAGACGTGGCTAAAAAACACAGAGCTCACCAATCCACAGAGCACATCCAGTCGAACACACGCTTAAATGGACACGGGCCCACACATGCACACAGTTAAATACATATGTAGCCCAAATAAGTGGGATCGTACCCAAGAGACAAATTGTGTGCAGAAACATAGTAACACAAACAAACTGCTAGGTTAGAGTTTTCTTATCGCAACAGCATAGGCAGTCAAGCCGTACAAACAGCATAGACCAAAACCCATAAATACTGGCCAGCGTTTTCAAAGGAAATGCATATACAGGGTGATTATGTGTAACAAGGAGTCTTCAAAGTCTGGAACATGGAGGCCAATCTAATTTACTGATGACTCTTTCAGCTCTGTCCTCAACATTATTTAAACCTTTATGTTCAAGCACGTATGTAAATCAAAGTGTATGGTAGGGATTCTTAGTCACATGTTTTATTTCAGACATGGTTTATTATTGACTTTTCCTATTAGCAGACATCTTCTTTTTGTTACCCACGAGATTTGATCTGTTTATTTTGGTTTCAGGAAGGAGTACACATGTGGTGGACGTGCTGTACAGATCTTATCGGCAGAAAGAGACTTAAGTGTAGAGCAGAGGGTGTCCTGTCTTGACAGAGCCTGTTTTCCTGTGCCCACATGTGTACTCCATATGGCCCTCTAAATGTGCTCCTTCCCTCCACTAACCACAAGGGAATTCCAGGAAGCTTAACTGTACATGGTTTCAGTCTAAATATGCTGCTTGCTGCTGTGGCTCTTTTAATCACCACATGTCTATGCAGATGACCATGACCCAACAGGTGATGCTTTTAGAAGATGGCACTGGTTACTGGTTGAAGCGTTGCAGACGCAAAAGCAAAAGCTTTGAAAAATAGAGTTTTATTACATACACCAGTTATTTAGCAAGCAGCAAGTGAAAAGAAGAAAGACAGCAGGGTCAGGTAGAGGAAAATAACACAAACCTGCTGACCAAGTAAGGCCTGATGTGGTGTTATAGAGGTCAACTAAAAAAAGAGCAGATTTGATAGGCCATATAAAGCGACACACTTCATATGCTTTGTATCCAGAGCAGTCTCAGAATCAGCACAAGGGCTGATATGTCCTGTGATCTGGGCAAAAAAGGTTCAAACAATTTGCTGAGCCTCAGTGTTTACATACATGTTGCTGATGAATCTACAGGTTCAACGTGCAAATAAACACATTCCAGTGTCTGATGAAAAGAGTAGACAACTGAGGAAGTGGAAGAAAAAAAAAAGAATACTAGCACCCCTGCCTATGATGGCAATGACAAATAATCAACACATTGCATCTATTTCTGTCACTGGTCAATGGGCATTTCGAGAAAATTCAAAAAAGCAAAACTCTTTCTTGGGATTTCATAACTGAGTGTTCATGGATTCAGTCAAACAGGACGAGACACTCAGTCTCCACTCATCACTGTGATTTAATATCTTTGTTAGCTGTCACTCAGTCAGCCCTTAATCAACCATGCTGACAGAAAAGGCAAACTCAGGGCAGCACACATACAAACCCAATATGCACACACACACACACACACACACACACACACACACACACACACACACACACCGCAGTCCTTTTCAGAATTACAGATACCATCAGTCAGAGGGAAGAGAGACAGATGAGAGAAAGTGCACAACATCAAAGCAAAAACAACCACAAGAAATGTCAGAGGCTGCGATGACCTACTTGTGGCGTGCGCACAACCCTGTTAACCTGTCAAAATGGGCACTTTGCCCACTGAACCTGGCACACTCACCAACAAGCTTGTCATAAGTTCTGCTGCTCTTACTTCTGCTTGCTTTTTATTTTCCACTCCTTTCATCTTAATCTCTCTATCCAGCTTCTCCCTCTGGAAAATTGGCTTGCTGGTCATGGAGCTTGAGAAACTATTCCCAACCTTAATGCAAGCCATGAACAAATACTCAACCTGTGAGAGATGAACTGTAAGGTGGGTCTTGACATGTCACTCTTAGGAGGGACCGTGCATATAGAGAATGGCAGTCATTTCTACCCATGCTTTTTATTATAATTGTATGGATTTGTGTGCATGTGTATGTGTACAGAAGGCCACTATTGGGCCAGTGTACTGGAATAATTCTATGCTTTTTTTTTTGTACTGCCAACCATAGTGACAGCAACAGTGGTACAAATACAACATTAACCCTTAAATAGTCTATCTGAATCTTAAAAGACTGAGGTGAAATACTCTATTTGTGCAAATTGGCAAACCTCCTTGTGTGAAGAGTAGTGCATGTAAATTAATATCAGCAAGAACCTAAGTGTGAATATCTCCAGAGGATGGATTTGTGTGCACAACGGTGAGTCTACCAATGAGTGTGTTTGCTTTTCCAGTGTAATATATCTGAGCTTTGCCATTCAGTCTCCACACACTGCTCCTCTGACTCTGTTGGACAAAGAGGTCACTGACAGCATCACAAGAGCTCCCTCTTTCAGTTCGTTTACAAAAACAACAGTTTAGACTTTAAAAGGGAAAAAAAAAAATCACTTTCCTAGTTTAAGAACATCCAAAAGAAGCCATGTCTTTTTTCAGCACTGGCTGAAGTGATCACAGCCCTAACTTTGGCTCACATGCTTTATGCACGCACTGGAGCAATCCTGCACACAGCCACAAATTCTTCCTCAGCTGCAGTGATTTGGCTCAAACCTACCTGGCTAAGACAAGTCGACTCCACCAGAATTCACCAGAAAACGCAGCAGAGGGTTATTCTGCTCCCTGCTCACACAAATGTGTTTCCACTTAAAAAGCACACTCCATGCAATCTCTCCCCATGCACTTCCAGTCCTCCCATCTGATCCATTTGTACGTATTTAAACATCACAAACTAATCACCCACAAAATGGCTCTGTATTTACTACAGTGACTGCCTTTAGTTTTGCTGGAGAACACATGCAGCAAAAAGGATGCATGCCAACTAATATCTATTAACAATTACAGCCATCGTGTCTGGGGTTGATTTTTCAGAGTAAAGAGCAGAGAAGCTGATTATTTTACTAGGGGTTTGTGGTTTGACACAGACTCAGAGATTTATTCAAAGTTGACTCTTTGGGATATCTGTGAATGGATTGAATGTTTGAAAGAAAGGCAGAACTGATCTACACTGCTCCAGAAAAAACAAATAAAAGACTGAATGAAATACTGTTTATGCCTTATTTTGGTAATCTTTAGTTGGTAGCACTTGATAAAGCCATCTTTGAGTTAAACTGTAAAGGGTAGTGTGACTGCAATAAGTAAAATGTTTTAGGAGCAGGAACTAAATGTCATATGGCAAAAGCCTGTTTTGTGCCGTTTCTCCCCTTCTTATTCTGTCCAAGCAGTAAAGGTAGATTGCACTTTCTGTAGTTGATCAGTTTATCTTAAATGGTTGCGTTACCATGATAGCTTTCTTCCTTTTAGGCTTATATTGCTATAACCACTGATTAAGTGGCCACGAAAGGCAAAATCATGTTGGTAGAATGTAGCAACCAAGGCCATGTGAAGAAACACAATCACAGAAAGACTAACGCAACATTTTATTATATTTTCAATCATTAAAAAAAAGATTCTTCATCCCAATCCAAGGTTTCAGAAACTGGTGACCTTCTGGTTCATCGAAATTACTAGTTCTATTTTGATATGCAATGTTACACTGATCAACCATAACATTAAAACCAAACACCCAAAATTGTTTCTCCATGGACCCCAAAAGACCTCTAAAGGCATCCGATTGTGTCAGGCACCAACCACTAGCAACAGATCCTTTAAGTCTCAAAAGTCTCTTCAAGATTTGGTGCAGAGGTATGGGCTCCATAGATTAGATGCGTTTTTCCAGCAAATATTAAGGATTCTCAATCTGACTGAGATTTGGGCCACTTCTAAAAAACTTTTTGCACTATGACAAGGAGCATTCTTTTGCTGAAAAAGGCCACTGACATCAGGGGATACCACTGCCATGAAATCCATCTTCTCCAAAAATGTTTAGGTAGGTGGTGCATGTCAAGCTAACATCCACATGAATCCCAGAAGAACATTGCCTAGAGCATCACACTGCCTTCTTCCCAAAGTGGATTTTGCAGCCACCTCTTTCCCAGGTAAACAATGCACATATGTCTGGCTGTTCACAAGATGATATGTCAGACAGGACTGCTTTCTCTTACTATTTAATGGTCTAACACTCACATTCCCATTGCCAACATGGACAAACTGACCATTCAGTGACTATGCATGCTTGCCCATTTTCCTTCTGACTACATGTTGGCATAAGTAGCAAAGTAACTGTTCAACATTAATTAGCTTCAACTGACATAGTCAACTCATTCGTAATTTTTTAAATACACAAAGAAATTTGACACAGTGGCATAGAGAGCCCACTGCCTACTGCCCACTAGCATTTTGTGCTGGTGTATCTGCAGAGCATTCAGTAATGAAGCATTTATACTTCATCACTTAAATATAAAAGAATACTTATAACTGCTATGTTATAGATTGACAGTGCAAGTATAAATAAAGCTTAAGTCAGACTTCCCACTGAGATGATGCGATTCACTGTTGTTACTTTTAGACATTGCCACCATTCTGGCAATGCACTAAGACATCTGGTTCAAGATTCCAACATTTTCCAGCCTGTCATTCTGTTTCCCTCATTAGCTATCTGGGCTGTGATCCCAACCCAATGGACAGTTGCATGTAACACTCCCACTGCACATTTTGCAATGTAAACAGGTCAAAGAAGTTTTGAATATGTATACACAACTTCTCCTGTTTACTGACAGAATAGTGGCTCAATTACTGATCTCCAAAAATGAGATTAGAAAGTCTAAAGTGAAATGCAAAGACACATTTTTTTACAACTTTGTAGTCACTATTTCTTCTGACTCCATTTATATCACTTGGCCTTTTTCCCTGGAATATCTGTCGTCCCCATCTCTCTTTGGTTCCTCCCTATCACCGCCTTCCTGTAAACAGTGTTAACATGACTCATGTTGCTGTAATGTAACAGAAGGAGCATTGCTGAAGTAAATTGATGATCATAAAATTTTATTAAAAGAGAAATGAGTAAATAAAGACCAGCTAAACATGTGGGAGTTCACAATCTATTAAGACTATTATTAGACTTATTTTTTAATAAATTCATAAACTAAACTACCTGCATCAGGAAGAAAACCAATGAGAGTTTCCTCGTTCATTGTTATTGGCATTTTAATAACCAGACAAATAATTTGCGCTGTCATAGCCGTGAAAGCATTACTCGTGGTTTTCCAAGAATGGTCAGCATCCACAAAGCTAAGTGTAACCAATCACAGATGCATACACTGAAACACATGCACACCAGAACTCTAATGGGTTACTGTTTCTACAGCTGGGACAGGAAAAGAAGCCACTGTAATCTGTGACATCGGCCATCAGTATGAATGTACCCTATCACATGCACCCACAAATAAAACTTATTTAAGTTGTTTAGGGAAAACAGGCTTGTTGTTAATGGCCATCTGCAGCATACCTAACACTCTTACATTCCCTGAATATTATTAACATCTTTTTCCCAACAAACTGTATGTGATCCTCACCAGATTTGTGCAACAGGGAATGTATTTTCAGAGTGCTGGTTTCTCCATCTGTGTGACCACAGCACTGGGCTGCTCTCCCTGCATCTCTCTGCCCACTGTTCCCACGCCTCTTTATGGGCTAAATACATATTTAGGGAAACACTGAGCAGCAAATCATATGCTCTGACAGTGTACCCCAAACCTAATACTAGCAAACCTTTTACTACATTTATAGAGCTAGAGGGAAAAATCTTTGTTAGTAATGGACCAGGTCTACATTTATCTAGCTAGGTATGATATTTTGAGTATGAATGCTCTCTTTCACCAAGTCCCTGCTTCAGACATTTAAGCCATAGAACAGCCTTTTGCAACCAAAATATTCCACTGCTGGCCACTGCAAACTGTGAATGGGGCTGGTGATTGAGTTAAAGTCATGGCTCAAAACAAATGACCTTCCAGTCAATTGTTTGCCAAATCTAACTACTGGATTGCTGTTACAACAGCCCCTTGAGAAAGCAACTACAAAGTCTGAGAGAAGCAAAGAAAATCCTACAAACACTTGATTGGAGCTCACTTGGAAAATTGTCCTGTGAGCCAGACCAGAGTTTAACAGACATCTGTGTGCCAGCTATAAAGATCAATGATTTCATAGCCACTTCCACTGTCCATTAGTAAAGTTACTACACTGCACTTTAAAATGCCCCACTGTACTATCAATACAAATTATACCAGGAAGCGCTCACTCATGCTATTTCCTTGTGCGGAGAAATGAATGACAAATGGATTCTTATGTAGAGTCACATTGTGTATTGGATTCAGCCAGTGCTTTAGATCCATTTGAACGCATGCAAAGCAGACTAAATTGTTTTCGGGGGTCTGTGTGCAAGTGAATGTGTTTGGGTGAGTGTGTGCAAGAATAATGAATAAGATCCTGGCACATCACAACTGGGTTTCTGTAATACACTCCCTATAGACCAGAAGAAATAAACAGATAAAGATGAAGTGGACGTGAATGCAATGGCAGTGCAAGAAAAAAATACAGAGAGCTAAAAGTGAGACTAAGCATGAGAGGGCAAGAGGAAAGGAGGGAGGGAGTTTTCAGTTTTGTTATTGGAGCCGTACAAGTCATTTCTAACTTAAAGAGTTCCAGATGTGGGTCAGCCCCTGAGAAAGAGAGAGAAAGATGAAGAGAAATCAAGTGGAAGGGAGGAGTTTTATCAGAATGTGCCATTTCATATGATCAGCAGTCTACCCTCTCGTTCTGACTGGACAGAGGAAAAATTTATATTTGTCTTTTTTGTTTGGGTGGTGAGTAAGGGGGATGTCCATCAGCAGCAGGGGGTTGCTGAAAGCTGCTTTCAGGGTGTGGAGTGTCAGGTGGTAAGATGGTAGAGGGGTATGTGGCTTCCATAGCCGAGTCGTAGGCCTATAAAAAGCTCGGGTGGTCAGAATAATAGTCTGTTGTTATTACACACACTCGCAGGCACACATACACACTGGTCTCTCAAAACCAGTGACTGAACTCACCAAAATGGGCCATTCAAAACCCAACCAAAAGACATCTGGTGAAGTGCTGGCACAAAAGCTGCTCCTTAACTTATTTTTTAATGAAATAGCAAAACAACAGGCCAGTCTAGCACACAGCAATGTACTTTTATTCGCACTTACAGGCTTAAATGGATACAATAATGAAGCCACTGGAAGCTGTATAGAATTTGAAATGTAAGGCATTGGTGAATAAGTGTGCACATGCATGTGGAAAAGTGATGTCTGTTAAATGCTGATTAATCTAAAACCTGAACTTGGCAGTGTTACAACATTAGTGTGTTCTCCACATGCATGGCACACTTGCACAGTAAGTGCTTCTGTATGAAAACATCCCAGCTCAGATGGTTAGTGAGCCTTCTAATTGCAGCCCTGTAATATTGACCATCTCCAGTTATTTTCTCTCTCTGAGTTATGTATATTGTACAGTGGTGTGTGTGCTTCCCTAGCATTTGTTTTCACTCCCTCTGTGTTTGACTAAGCTGCACGATCACACAACAAAAGGCCATTGTGCTGCAGTAAAAAGCTCTGCTCCAGGGAGCTGGTAGTGGGCCACAAACAAAGGCTGGTTACACTGTCCCAACACAAGCTCATGAATCAACTCAACACTGGGCTGCCAAAACAGTCATGGAAAGAGTCCTGTGAGTGTAGTAGGGTTTGACAAAGAGAGAAAGAGACTTGATTCAGAAGGGATGCAACTGTGGAGGAAACAAATGGACAGGGAGCGGGATTCACAGCTGTAGCTGGAGGAGAGAGGAGGGAGAGATGCAAGACGCAGTCTGTAGGGACGGTGGTGGGTGAAAGGGATCTGTCCACCAGGAGTACAGGATGAGGAAATGGAAGAAAGGGAGGATTTTAAAAGGAGTGTAGCCAACACAGTGAGAGGCTGAGAGGTGAAGTCAGTGCAAACAGAGAATGTCAACAGACAAGCCTCCTGCCTAGGCTCTAAAGGCTCTTTGCAACCCAAACCACAACAGCAGAACACAAGTGACATGTGAGGACTCAATCTTGCTAGAGGAGAAGTGAGAAATCAAAATTTTCAGTTGAATACAGAATCCAACAGCTGTTTGCCCTTTTCTGACCTTGCATGGAAAGAAAACACTTTCTTTATCCGCATTAGCTGTGTCTGCATTGTAATTTCCTTACTGGGACATGTCAAATTGGCAACAACTCCATCAAATGCTCACACAAAAAAAACTCCTATTGTGTCTAGCACCAGACAACAGTTCACCTCTTCCACACCTGGACTCAGAGAGTGGAAAGTTCTGACCATCCCTCAGGAAGAATATATGACAAAAAAAGACTAGGTGTATTCTGACAGGCAACGAAACATTCACTGCAAGTTCTTAGGCATCGTGTTACAGTGCATTTTGCTGATTTAAGTGCATGCATATTTACCATTTGCGTTCTTCCCGCAGATCAGGTGTTCGTAGTGCTGCAGAACTCCCCACAGCTCCGCGTCATTGTTCACAACCCCCTCCATGGACTCTGCGCTCACTGGGGCGCACCCTGTCCCCAAATCGGGCCCCGAATGACCCCTCTCGGCCATCAGCACCCGGGCTCCGATCTCCTCCACCAGAGCTTCCATGCATGCAGTTAAGCATATTGCCGCATACTCATGGATGCGCACAGAGATGCGGGTGTCCACCATCCAGCGGAAGAAGCGTCCAACAGAGAAGGAAAGGCCGCAGCGGGCGGACTTGCCTTTCCTCAGTAGTTCACCTGCACTCATACTGTACATGGAGATGGCCTTAACCGTAGCAGAGATGCAGTGGTCTGCGAGGGCCCAGCTGAGCACCAGCCTCATGGCACTCTGCACCTCGAAGCGTGTGCAACGGCAGTGCATGACACTGAGACGCTGAGCCTCTCTTGAGATGCGGATCAGAGCCCTGCGGAGGAGCGCGGACAGCCGCCTCACAGCCTCCGCGGAAAACACAGGTGTAGACCCCCATTTCGCGCTGCCGCTCTCGGCCACCTTGCGCAGTATCTTGGCCACTTCCTCCTCAGTCCAAGGGAACTCCTCCAGTTCAGGTAAGCGGGGACACTTGGAGAATATGTCCTCCGGGTCCTCAGGAAGGACAGTGTTGACCGTGTCCCAGCTGTTGTTTCTGCTGTTCATGGAGCCGGAGTAGTACCACCAGTTACCCCGGTGAGGGGCCGTCATGAATGCCTGGGAGTTTGATTTGGAGGAGGACAGGCTGAGGGATTTGCAAGAGTCCCCCGCCCCGTAGCCCGAGTCCAGCGTCAGGTCCTCCAAGGTTTTCATGTGGACATTGCTCAAGCCAGCCATCGTTGTCCAAAGGTTTTTTTTTATTTTAACGGGGGCTCTTTGGAAGAGGGGCGAACCTCGGCTTACCTGGAAGTCAGTCAGGCTCCCCGCCGAGCTGGATGAACTGGTTACGCAGCGCAGCACTGGTCTGACATGCTGTTCAGCCCGGGACAGCGAAATACTGCAACTACGGATAAAGTCCCACTAACTACAAACCACACGCTGAATCAGAACCCCTCTCTGCTGTCATTTACAGGCAGTCGGGAAATTAAAAGTCGCACCCGGCTCACCTTTGCCCCTGGTCGCACCAGGACTGAAACTTTCCCCCGCTAAGCAGTCTTTTAAAACACGAAAACGGTCTCCACGCTCACCAAATACAACACGAATCAAGTCTACTTATAAAACAACTCCCGTACAGCAACTTAACCGATAAGAAAACAAATATTTTGCATAGAAAAAACCACGGGAAAGGATTTAATTCCTCCCTTCTGCTCCCACCGCTCCTCGTTACGAACAGCCTGCAGGAGAGACTCCAGCTGCTGATGTGCGAGAGGAGGGACTTCAGACTGAATGACAGCAAGGAAGCAGCTCAAACGCCAATCAGGACGCGGCCGAATTTCATGTCAGCCAATCAAAGCACGCCTAAAAAGCTGCCCTAAGTTGGAGAACAAAAGTAAACTTGATTTCTCCTCACATTGGCATTAAAGTCCTTTAACACGCGTATGACCTGCTGCTGCACTTGCAACATTATAACAGTATAAAAAGCGTCACATCAGCGGGTTTGTGAGTGTATTATTTGATGAGAACTTCAAAATGCCTATTATTGCATTCTAATTAGCAACAATACATTTGATGAAGTATTCCGTAAATTTATGGCTGGTTCCCCATCATTATTATTTGTGGGTGTGCTCGGTTACCTGGAACCAAAAAACACACCAGCCAGTCCCCAGTCATCGCCTCTTGTTCACTCAGTAATATTTGGCTTGTTGCCTGCACATGACCTAATTCTACTTAAGAGAAGCTGATGTTGTAAGTTCTTAGTAACTGTGTGAGACTTGCAGTGCAAGAGGTGGAGTAAAGTTTACTCTGGTTTTGTGAGGCTTAGTTTTCACCGAAAGTGCATTTAAAGGCTTAATCAGAAAAATACAGAAAGCAGAAGCATTGTAAGAGGTAAAATATCTATAACAATATCTCATTTTTTATTTTCCACTGAGGACTTCTGTACTGGTTACCTAGTCCTTTATATTCTGTCCATTCGGTAGGCTACCAGATAATGCCACTAAAAAGTGACAGCTCTTGCTTTCTGCCTGAGAAACTCCCCTTACAAAAACGTCACTGTCTGGATTGTCATGTGGCTCTGTTTGTGATTCAGTGCTGTAACACGCTTTAGGTGAGATGAATCAGATGTGTTGAGGAGACCTGTGACTACCTGCTTCTCATTAGTCTGCACTCACGTAGACAGCCGGGGTGTGTCTCAGCAGGTTTAATGAAGAACACTTACACAGCATGGATGTAGGCCTGCAGCAGTGGCTGTAATGAATGCTGTCTTGCGTATACAGGCCTTGAAGTTAGCATAGACACTCTTCATCTATTTAAAGTGGAAAATCTCTCACACACTCATATCATTGTCTATGAATTACTCAGAGGGATTCAACCTTTCAGGCCAGAAAACCTCCCCAGTTTCTTACTATTAGTCAATGCGTCTATGGAGCAGAAGACACACAGGGTGTAGAGGAGATCAGGGGGAGGTTTGTGTATGTCTCATCCAGACTTTATTTGGCTGCAGTGTGGACGGTGCTTACCTCATGGTCTATTGAGGCCTGCCACACCTCTGTCAGTGAATAAATGTTGGTCCAAAAACATGTCAGATCTGTTGGGAATTTAGATTTTGAGTGTCATAATGTTTGAATTTCTCCCAGCACTAGTCATAAAACCCCATGAATGTGATGAGATAAATTTAGATCATAGAGGGTAAACAGTGATCTTAGTTCCGGAGTATACACACAGGGAGGGCTGCAGGGGGGTTTAAAGAAATGACATCATATGGTTGAAGAGTATGAGTCAAATCGATCTGTTTCAGGATGCACAGTGAATTCTTTGGATTTTGTACAAACCATTGCTGGAAGAGAAAAAAAGCTTTATCACCAGACTGGTATAATCATATTTACTGCTTACAAAAGTGTTGGGCCACTGACACAACAAACCTACAGGAGCTTCAGTGACATCCCGTTCTCAATCTATAGGCATTAATATGGAGATGGTCACCCCTTTGCAGCTATAACAGCTTCTGCTTATCATCACAAGATTTTGGAGTGTGTCTTCAGGAATTTTTGCCCATTCATCCAAAAGTTGGATGAGATGGCCTGGCTGGCCATTTCTGCTCTAGTTTATCCTAAAGGTATTACATGTGGTTGAGGTCAGGGTTCTGTGCGGGCCAGTTCTTCCACACAAATCAATACAACCACACCTGTATGGACCTTGCTATGTGCCCTGGGGCACAGTTGTGTTGGAACAAAAAAGGTCCTTTTTAAACAGTTCCCACTTTATAACTAGGTTGTTGTGGTTTCTAAATGCTTCCACTTTGCAATGATACAACTGTATAATACAACAGTTGAAGGTGGAATATCTAAGAGGGAAGGATTTTTACAAAGTGACTTGTTGCGATGGTGGCATCCAATTACAGTATATTCACATTCGAATTCAGAGAGTTCTTTTGAACAACCCATTATTTTACAAATGTTTGCAAAGGCAATTGAGAGGTGATTGATTTTATGCACCTGTGGCAATGGGACTGAATGCAACACCTGGATTCAGTAATTAGGAGGTATGGCCCAATATTTTTGTCCGTATGTTTCAGGAGGTATAGAAATGCTTCCATAGAAAAAACCGTGTCAGTGTCTGTTCATGTATAACTTTGCAAAAAGGTTTGGGTGTTGTGTGTATGTATATGTTATATAAAAAAAACAAAAACAGAAAGCTATAATTTGCAAATTCTTTAAACCCTCTAAGTTACAAAAATGGTACAAAGAAACAAGTGACGATGAGAAAAAGATATTTATTCAGTCTACTGAAAAAAAAAGCAGTAAAAGGTTTAGAAACTGAAGCAACCAAATGTGGAAAGTCTTGGGGATGAACACTAATATTTTTCAGCTCTACTCATTCATAATATTTTCTTTTCTCTGTCACTGAATCAACCCACCCCCGCATAAACTATGTTTATTCTCTTTATTTCTGTGTCCTAATCCGTTTTACCACTGTACGGCTTATGTGGGTTGAGCACCACCGTGTGGTCAGATAGAGAATGGACTATTTTACTTCTGTATAGTGTCACTTTTTTTGCTGTATATAAAACAAGGGACAAAAATAAACACACAGTAAGAACCTCTCGAATATTATCCAGATGTAAGGATAAAATTTTATTTGCAAAAAACAACAAATGAAAATAAAAGTACAATACATTCTTAAAACCTTTTCTCTACAAAACAATTTCACAGAAATTACCTTGGAATGTATATTCTTATTTTTTTTACTTTTTAAGTTTTATATATATCTCTATATATTCTTATATTAATGTGTTTTCTTTATTTAAATAGTCCCATGTGAATGTAAAATGATGTACAGTGTAGACCTTTTTCCTGTAGAGGCAAAAAGGGTCTTAGAGGGCATTTTGACAATCATATAGTCAATAACAGATCATTAGCTCTCATCCGTATACATGTCCAGCCTAGAGCCCTCCAGCCACTCTTCCTCAATATAAGTGCCATGTTGCATAAACAGAGGCATTAGGAGCCCGGCCTCCAGCCAAAATAATGGGAGCAGGTGGGGTCCTGTTGGACTGCAGCTGCCAGTGACTCGTTATCATGCCCTCTGTTCTTGCTCAGTAGTCATTCTGAACATTTCTCCTTCCCAGTCTATCTAATCATTGGTCACTTCATATCATTAAAAATTAAACCCAACCTATCCTTTCTTTTAAAATAACACAATAAACACACTGACACTTTTATAATCCTTTTTACAGTGTATCTGAATTTACAGTGACATTACAGCTTGCTGATAAATACCATTGTAATCTGTCTGTCCACGTCCTCTTCGGTCATTAAAGTAGTTTAAAAACTGCCTGCAGCCAAACCCTCATAAAGGCACACATTTGTGAAACAGCCATGCCTTGGTGCCATCATGTCTGACACATGAACTGGTCTCTCTTCAGCTTAATACAAAGCTTAAAGAAGTGTCGGTGTTTTCAATAGCCAAGCATTCCCTGTCTGTGGGATTTTAGTATGAGAAATCAAGTTTTAATCCCTGTAATCCAACAAGACTCAGCTCAGGAAATGCCTCAATCAATGGCATAATAACATTAAATTAAATGTCATATAGCATTTTGTTGTCCTTCCTGGAGAAAGCTGTCAGTAAAGTTAAAGGTGTGAAGTCCTCTCAAATTCAGTGTTTTTGAACGAAAAACAGCATCCCAAAGATAAGTACATCCTTACTGTAGATAAATAAACTTCCCTTTTTGAAAACAAACATAACTTAAAACAAACTGAATCAAGTCATAACCAATAGCTAGCATTAAAATGAACACAGTATGTTAAAACTGAGATTATAAAACTAGACTGTAATGGATACAAACACACAAACTGGCATGATACTGAAAATGATAAAGAAAGGAATAAGAGGAGAGAGGGGGCAAGAAAGGGATATAAAGACGATGTATCTGTTAAAATCTGTTTGAAAACAGGCCTGTTTTGAATGGAAAACCTTCTATAGTTCATAATATCAGATATAAGGAAGAGGTCACCACCTCATTCTAGTTGATGATATTTAACAGGTAGTAGTTGATCTACTGCTTTAACAAAGTGCTCCTCTACTTGAGTTACACAACCATGTCTTCATCTATCTGACTAACATTTTAACACACATTCTATTAGGCTCCCATGTGAGAGAATGTTAGAAAAAAGATCTTAGGTTGTCTTCACATCTCCTTGTTAGAAAAAAAGGTGCTTCCTGTTGGCACACCCACACACACACACATATATATATATATATATATACATACCCACGCATACAAACACACACTCACATACACACAAACAGCTGCTTTCCAGTCTGTCTGAAAACATTGCACCAAAAAGGACAGAGAAAGGGAGAATAAAAATAACTCTTCTCTCTGTACAGTAGTTCAGTCAGTGAGGCAAAACGATGACTCAGGTCTGTCTGTGTAAAAAGCACACCTCCAAATTTCAGATTTGAATTCAGTTTCCTCATATGGACAAACATACAACAGGGGCTGAGGTGTCCCTGTAAGGAGCCTGTTTCAAAAAGGCAGAATTCAGGCAGTGAGTGAGCTCCTACAGGTCTCTCTCTCACACACACAGTGGATCTGCGGGTAGGTATAGGAGACTCTGAACAGCAGGGTGCGCTATCCTTTAGGAGTTTTTTTGTTTTGGGCATTCCACATGCCTCTTTTGGAGTGGTAGTAGTGGAAGAAGTTCCTCAAGCGTAGTCTCTCTACTTCTAAACCATTCTGCAGCACCCTAGTGAAAGAGAGATAATATTACAATTACACTTAGGTACCTTCTATACAAACAGATAACCCTGCATTCAAGTAGTCCATTTCCTGAAACTGAAGGTCTTTCTTCTGATTTTAGTGTGTTCAAGTATTTTTGAATGGAAATGTGGAAATAAAATGAAAACTTCAATGAATACACATAATATGAACACAGGTATTGGGCTTTTATTGACATCCGTTCTAAATCTATAGACATTAATGTGGAGTTGGATCCTGCTTTGCAGCTGTAACAGCTTCCACCCATCACCACAAGCTTGTGGAGTGTGTTTGCAAGCATCTTGGACAAGAGGTCCTGGCTCACAGTCTCTGCTCTAGTTCATCCCAAATATGCTGGATGAGGTTGAGGTTGAGAGCTCTGTGCTGACCAGTCAAATTATTCTACACCAAACTCATACACCAAGCCTTTATGGACCTTGCTTTGTGCACTGGGGCACAGTCATGTTGAAACAGAAAAGGGCTTTCCTAAAACTGTGTCCACTAAGTTGGAAGTGTAGAATTGTCTAGTATATCTTGGTATGCTGAAGAATTAATATTTCCCTTGACTGGAACTAAGGGCCTAAGGACAACACCATAGAAAAACAACCCAATAACATTATCCCTCCCAGTGGATAAAGTGAAGGTTAGCAAAGAAAATGATTTGCAATACACGAAAACTGGACCATTAATCAGAACTTTTTTTTATCATCAACCAAATAATCCCTTTGTACTTTTAGAATTGGTTACTTAAAAGAAGTCCACTACGCTAATACAGATGAAAGGTTTGGTCAAGGTTAACATATTTAAAAGAATGCATTTTAAAAAACAATGTAATTTCCCACTGTCCATTAAAGAAAACAGATGTCCACACACTGAATAATTGCCAAAGACTACTCTGAAATGTTCCCTCATTAAACTTTTGAAAGCTTCTTCTGCTTTTTTTCCTTTGTGTTCTGTTTTTTTCTCCTCTTTTTGTCAGACTCTAATCTAAAAATAATAGAACTTTTATACAAAACAGGACATTTTTTTCACAACATACAGGGCTTTTATCCAGCTTTTAAACTCCATATTCACAAGCTACCACGCACAAATACACTATGAAAAATCCTGTTTTGATAGTGTTCGTGTTGCAGGGTTACCTGTCCAGCAGTTCCCAATCCTCTCCACCCCAGCGATCTTTGAATTCTTCTGTGTTCATCCCTCCAATTTTATCAAAATCAGACTTATAAATTCCAAACAAGCCAAAGCCGTTAACTTCCCAGTACCCTTAGAGACAAAAAAGAATTACATTACGGATTTGTATTGTTTGATGGTGCATCAAAAATCTTCTTC
>VUQH01088643.1:4457-20473 GCA_015106775.1 Etroplus canarensis | reverse complement strand
TAGGATTCCAGTGGTGATAAACTCTTTCCATTTTCAGATGATGGGTTGAACAGAGCTCTGTGAGATGTTCAAAGCTTGGGATACTTTTTATAATCTAACCCTGCTTCAAACTTCTCCACAACTTTATCTCTGACCTGCCAGATGTGTTTCTTGAGCTTTGTGATGCTGTTTGTTCACTAATGTTCTCCAGGAAACCTCTGAGGCCTTCACAGAACAGCTGGATTTATACTGGGAACAAATTACACACAGGTGAACTCTATTCACTAATCAGGTGACTTCTGGAGGCAGCTGGTTGCACTGGATTTGATTTAGAGATTTCAGAAAAAAGGGAGCCTGAGTACATATGGAGGCCACACTTTTCAGATTTGGAATCATTTTCCTCCCACCTTATAGTTAAACTCAACTTTCTGTTGGTCCATCACGTTAACTCCCAGTAAAATATATTTGTTTGTTGTTGTAATGTGACAAAATGTGGCAAAGTTTAAGGGGTATGAGTACTTTGACAAGGCGCTGCATACAGCTGATTTCTAAAAGTGCTCTCTCTTCTCCTTTCAGTTGCTCCCATTAGAGGGTCACCACAGAGGATCATCTCACCCTAACCCTTGCATCCTCTTCCCTCACACCAACCCTCTGCATGTCCTTCACTACATCCATCAATCTTCTCTGTGGTCTTCCTCTTCTCCTCCTGCCTGGCAGCTCCATCTTCAACATATGTTGTCCACTATATTCACTATCCCTCCTCTGAACATGTCCAAACCATCTCAGCCTGAGCTGTCCCTCTGATGGACTCATTTCTAATCCTGTCCATCCTGACCACTCCCAGTGAAAATCGTAACATCTTTAACTCTGCCACCTTTTGGTCAGCGCCACCATCTCTAGACCATACATCATAGCAGGTCTCACTACCGTCTTGTAAACACAGTGTAACTCTGTCTGACTTAGGAACATTTAATCTGTAGCTGTTCACTGAAACAGAAAGCTGGACAAAATAAGTGACTGAAGGTTTAACTGGATAAAAATAAATCATGTTTCCCTAACAGGAGACTGAAGTGTGAGGTCATCCTGATTTAATGAAAGAATACTTATTGTTGCTGTTTCCTGACATAAAAACATATTTTAATGAAAAACCAACTGCTGTAAAACAGGAATCAACTTATCTGACCGACAGATTTTTATCACTTCTATTTCTTTTATGAAAGTTTAAAGACACAAAAATAT
Organism: Etroplus canarensis; assembly: GCA_015106775.1. Lineage (NCBI taxonomy): Eukaryota > Metazoa > Chordata > Actinopteri > Cichliformes > Cichlidae > Etroplus > Etroplus canarensis. The sequence continues at coordinate 19,255 of VUQH01088643.1, read as the reverse complement.
CCAAAACAGTCCCCATTTTCATGTTTTATTCAGATTGAGACAGAAAAAAAGTTGAGAAATGAGCCATAATGTAAAGTACATCATTAGTTAAGAGCAAAAAATACTTTCAGTACAACTCCAATCATTTACAAACACATCACACTGTATAACTCTTAGAGTCTGTTTTAGCATCTTAAAAATATAAAAAGCAATAGAGAAATAAAACAAATTCATGTAATAAAAGTCCCATTATTTTTATAGCTGTAAAATATTAATATTTCCATTAACAGCAGAACAGCTGAGGATTAGGTCAAATCTAACAATCTGTCTTCAGTGTTTAACTCAGCTGAAGCATCGTGAGGTTTGTTAAATGGAAAACAAGCCGACTGGTTTTGTCCAGGCTTGTTTGTCCCTCATTCAATAATCCACTCAGTCAGTCACAAACAGATGGCAGTGAGCTACCATACAAGGAGAAGGTCTGACCAAGACGAGGAATTTAACTTCCATGTTTCAATCTCACATATAAACATATAACGCAAATGAATGGAAGCTAAACAGAGTGCAGGAGGTCATCACTGTCCTCACTGACATGAAGAACAGAGAAAAAAGTCTTAGTGAATTATTTTTTCTCCTAAAGCTGCACAGGAGTGGAATTCAGCTTTAAAGTCCTGCTCTCTGCTGCTGTGAGCTCTGACTGTTCTTCTGTCTCTGAGGAACTGATGTTTGTCTCCCATCATGGGACTGAAATGTGGTCCAGCTTTTACTTTGCAGGACACAGCAACATATAATAAAGAGCACAGCCCACATTAAATAAATCAGTAAATGAAATAAAAAAGAAAAGAATCAGTGAAAATATCAGTGATGACCTGATGAAGTCCAGATTTCTTATTCCAACATCATCTGAACAGGACATTGCCTGAACTGAATAGTAACTGTAAAGTGTTTGGAAAAACTTGAGTAAGCTTAGGTTAATGTGTTGTCAGCGTTAAGCAACTAAAACAAAACATTTTGATGTATTTTAAAAGAGACAGGTTACCTGAAACAGCTGCTTGAAAAGCATTAATGTCATTAGCAAGTTTCCATCCAAACGCAGCAAATTTTTACTAAACATGAGCAAAACATCAGCAGTCAGAGGTTTACACCTTACAAGCAAAAGGTCCCTGGTTTGATTCCAGGTGGTAACACAAGCCCCTCCCACCACGGATAGTCGCATCAAGAAGGGCATCCACGTAAGAACTCTGCCAAATTACTGATGCAGATTAAGCTGCAGAGGCGACCCCTTGGGGAAAAATACAAGGGAGCAGCTGAAGGTACCGACCAACCAGCAAGAGGATAGGAGGAGATGATGCATTAAACAGACTGCCTGAGGTTCAAATCATGGAAATGTGATCATTCAATTTTGTATATTAATTGTGTATTAATTAATTAATTGACTACAGTTTCCTCATCACTCCACACTAACTGTTGCATTTTATTTTTAACAATGAAGCAACTTTTCCACTTTGGGGAAAAAACTATTTAAATTTGCAAAATGAAAAAGTTTAATATAAATAGTGGATGGAAACAAGTTAATGAAGAGACCGTGACTGTTCACAAGACAACATGGATGATGATGATGATGATTATGACACCAACTATTAAAAATGTTCTTCTTTCTCTGAGGGGTCATCAAAGCAGATGATACCGTCCACCGTCTCCTGTCCCATCTCACCATCTTAAAACAATAAAACATGAACACAGAGAAATGAGAAGGTAAGACAGTCAGTGTGGAACGTGAAACACGCTGATAGTGGTTTACACTTGTTTGTGCACAAGTGCAATTTTAAAAAAAATGTGAAGGTAACAAACAGTGAATGTTAGATTGTGATAGTTTGGGGAATTTGCAGATTTCAGAAAGGTCCCACAGCAAATACAAACAGAATGACACATGTGAGAGAAGATAAACATAAAGGTTAAGACCTAACATGAGGCAGATATAAGAATGTCTTCTTGTCTAGACGTTATGAATGCAGATATGTTTAAAAACTCACCTTTCTCACGTCTGTTTTACAGAACACTGTCAATGACAGAAAGCGCAATGACAATGACAACACCAACACCAACACCAAGACCAGAATTCCCTGAAACTGAAGACAGAGAGTGAATGTAACCCTCAGACTGTAAGTTCATGTCACACACAGACAGCAGCTTTAAACAGCCAGTGAGCTCAGTGATGTCAGCAATGATCTAACTTCCTGTTTCCTCCTGCTCGTCTTCACAGCTAACAGGTTGGTTCTGGTTCTGCTGTCAGCAGTGAGGAGGATGATGTTGGAGCTTCCTCCTCTTTCTGTTGCTCATCACTATGAAGGACACATTTACATGTGACTCCTGCTTGCCTTCTGCTGAGCCTCATGGAGTCAACTACAGCTGCCAGGCCTCAGTCCTCCTCTAATTAATCTACCAGGAAAATGGAGTCTGAGCCTCAGTTTAAGTCTGACTCTCACAGCAGTTTGGCGGATGATGATGTTGCTGCTTCCTCTTTCTGGAAGCTGCAGATGTTCAGTAAGAAGGATGTTTACAGCCCTGTTCTGTACCTGTTACCTGTTCTGACACAATATTTCAGGTTTTAGAGAAGCATCACAAACCACACAATCTGTTGTTCCACATGTTAGCAATATTTTTAATTACACTAAAGTGATTTAGTATATAACACACCTGCAGAGGTCATAATCACAATTATTTGGTCAATACTAAGAAAACAATTATTAAACAAAGTTACTGAAAAGAAAAATAGAAGATTTCTTAAAGTTTAAAGAAAGATGAAACTTGTCTTTAACTTTGTGTATTTCTTTGAACTTTGACCCTGTGAGGTCTCAGTTATTATCAGTGATGGTTCCCCACTGATATCATATCATTTTAGTTTTTTAAACTGTGCTCTATGTCTTAGTTAAAATGATTAAGTGCTTAGCTTGTAGGTATATTTACCAATAAAGACAGTACTGCTGTGTTTATCAGTGTCCAATCACCATCTGTAGCACTATCTAATGAAAAAACATAACCTAGAACGAGTCTAAAGATACAGAAAACTAATCACTGAGGGTGTGTAAAAACTCACAAGCCAGTTAAACCTGTTAGTTAATAAGCAACCTCTTAATGTTAAAGAACATTGTAATAAAGGTAAGATTTATTTATCCCAAAAGTTGGGAAATTTCTGCAACACAGAGGCCAAAACAGTGAAAACAGCCAGTAATAAAACAGCTGAAATGAAGCAGAACAGCTCAGTAAAATAAGCACAATATGAAAAAAGTTCAACTGGATAAAAATGCCAGAAAAGAAAGGAGCATAATTCAATAAAAAATAGAAGAAATTAGATCAATAAGTGAAACATCATCTTATTTGTATTGATCAGAGTTCAGACTGATCACTTTGTTTATTAGAGTAAAAGGTCTCCCAGTTTGAGCTTATTGTAGATTTGAATTAAACTGAAATACTTGAAGTGTTAACAGTTTGTAATGTAGTTTCTCACTGGGCTGAACAGCTCTGAGCAATTAGGACAACAACTGCCTTAATCAATAACAGACAGACTGTTATTGAACTGACTATGATGCAGGTAAGACAAGAAATATAAAAAATATTCATAACACAGGTTTGAACTGCAGACTCTCACCAATGATCAGATATAAGACCAAAACTAGGTCAGATAAATTTAGCAGAGAACATAATCTAATGGTTAAGCTACGATCTTGTTTTATCACTTCTGATTACTTTTTAATACATAATTTATGGTCATTCAAACTCCATTTTTTAAAATTATGATTGATGTCCGGTGGCTGACATGCAGAACCTTCATGGTCCACACACAACCGTTTCCTCCCACAGGAATCTTGAAGCCATGGTTAGACACCAGCCATCATTGAACTTTACAGTGAATAAACCTGCTCCAGAGTAGGTTTGACTTTATGGCTGAGTGGCTGAGACAACCAATACAAAACTACTTCAAAGATGTGGGATCATACAGAGAATGGGCCCTCTCCTCTCTCTGTCTCTGGAAGTTAAACTTTGTGTATATAAAACCAGAACAGAGTGGCTCTGTCAATGACTGGTTTTATTCTAGTTTCAAGTCCTTTTAAACAACATGTTTATTATGTAAATTATTATTATAAAATTTATTTAACCAGGAAGTGAATTCTTGAGATTAAGAATTTCTTTTGCAAGAGTATCCTGGTCTAAATGGCAGAATTACCCTAGCATGTTTTTCAGTGGCAGAAGAAACTGGAGCCCCCGGAGAAAACCTGCGCAAGCATGGGGAGAACATGCAAACTCCACACAGAAGGGCCCTGCCCGGGTTTGAACCCAGGACTCTCTTGCTGTGAGGCAACAGTGCTAACCACTGATCCACCGTGCTGCCCATTATGGTCCAGTTAGAATCAAAAAGCATGACAAAGTAGCCCACCCTGAACCCTATGGTTCAGGGTGGGCTACTTTGTGACTGACAAGTTACATATGAGCGTCCAGTATCCTGATTCCTGACACATCTCATTTGATGACCTCAATAAACACTTAACTTTAAAAAAATCTACAGTCTAAATCACCAGTTTGTGTCTTTTTGTCCAACATGATGTGCAGTTTATAAACTATGTTGGTGCCAAAAAATTCAGATAAAGAGCCTGATTGACTGTGTGTGATCAGTGAGTCAGCAGCCTGTGACCACACAGTGGCTTCAAAACAGCAAGATGGTGACAGTGAAAGTGTTCATCTTGGAGCATCACAGTGGGACTTCACAAACCAATGAATGACATCACAGAGGCGATGTCCATCTTTTATATTCAGTGAATGTTTGGGAGTTACCAGCAGTCCTGTTTTCAGTTTTGGTTTCATTAGTTTAGTTTGTTAACATTAGTTTACAGGAGACGCCTGAAACTGACAGCCTTCTTCCTTGATTCTGTTTTTGACAGCGATCCCATCTCCTCTGTTTGTGCCTGCTGTTGTTTTTTATTAAACATTCTGTGGACTGCAGCAACACTGTGGTGTCTCACATGCTGGGTTCTGCTAAGCCTCGTATTCAGAGGCTGTAACAGGACTTCTCAAAACAGCTGATGATTGGTTATCAGGGAACATCCAAAAAGAAGGAAAACTGTTCAAGAGCTTAGAAGTGTGATGGGCATCAGTAAGTTCTCAGTGACCAAAGTTTCTGTCTACAAACATTTATTCTAAATTATAGAGACAAAAGTCAGGAATGTTACTGAAGAAGATTTAAAATCCTCTGATGCCTCTCTTCCCGCCCACTGTGCATTCCTATTGGTTAACTAGCCTGTCAGTCATGGTTATTTTGTGACACCAGACTGCAGTGTAGTTTGTAATGCTGCACATATCATTTATATTGGTTTATGTCCTTTATTGAATTCTATTGTTGTAGATCTGCACATCAAGGCATAAAGCCCCTCCTGTCTGAAAGCAGTGTTGGTCCACAGTGTGTGAAGTTGGAAATAAAGTTGACTGAAGACTAATCCACCTCATGAACATTTTTACTGATGCCCCACAGTGATCACACTATCCCACCAGAGACTCATTTGAGAGCAGCCATGTCATTTTAGCTGATTTATTACAGTAACTATAACTGTACTGTGTGTATATAAGGTTCATATCATAAAGAAAATAATATGTAAGATGAATTCAGGCTAAGCAAACAGAGTTTACTGCATGAGCGTGTTATCAGTGTTCATTCAGCACACACCTCCTCTCTATTAACCTGAACACCAAACTGTTTACATTCATGTTTTCATAATTTATCTGTCAGGGTTTCCTTCCACGACACATTCTTAGTGTTCATTCTGAACACATATTCACATTTTAATCTTCAGAATTATTTAAAGAATAAAACAGCACTCACCAATAGGCACATAGGTGTCTGAAAAAACCCGATGACTGATACTGTTCTGCGTGGACACACAGCGATACCACCCAGGTTGGTTCACAGTAGCTTGGATGGTGATGTGGAAGTATCCGTCCTTGTCCTTTGTCTTTTCCACCTTGGAATCAATGATTTGGTTTTTACTGTCCCACCACTCTACTGTAGGTTCAGGTTTAGCACCTTGAACCTCACATTGCAGAGAGCCTTTTGCATCAAGTACTTTGACATATGGCCTTGGAGCTGCACCTGTGAACATATCATAGAAAACAGCCTGTATAAGAACAATGGCAACATTATCCATGTAAAACTGAAAAGTGTCCTGTCCAGCCTCTGTGAGCACAGATGAGGATTACAGTGTGTTTAAGAGCAAAGAAAAGCACAGCATTACATTAACTGAACCTCCAGCATTGTTTGACATGACTCGAGGTTTGAACAGAAATTCACTTTAAATGTTTTTACTGCAAATTTATATTTATTATAGAGAAATAAGTTTGAATAACCCAACATTTTACAGAGACAAAAAGATGACTAATCCCATCTTATATATCATATTTGTTTAACACAAAATAAATAAAAATAAATATAAACAAAAATTAAAAGGTTAACTTATAAACTGTCAACAGGAACTAAATAATTAGAAGAAATCAGAAAAATCCTGCTTAAAGAGTGAACTAAAGTGTATCAAAACAGAGGTGACCTGTGCAGCATTTTCAAAGGAAGCAACATGTAAAAATGTGCTAGAAAGGAAAAATGACACATATTAAACTATTTTAAACCCAACTTTTAACATTAAATTTGGTCATGCTGCACAAATTGAAAATGGATGATCAAAAAGCTGAAAATGAAAAACTTTATTCATTTAATTATTGTAAGAAATATGAAGTGTTTTATGTTATTAAGGGCAAAATAATGAGAGGGAGGCAGGTGGAACGGTGAAGATGCAAGTAGTAGAGGTGGTGAAGGTGGATGAGTTTAAATACTTTGGATCAACCATACAAAGCAACGGACAGAGCACAAGAGAGGTGAAGAAGAGAGTGCAGGCAGGGTGGAGTGTGTGGAGACAAGTGTCAGGGGTGCTTTGTGACAGAAGGATAGCAGCAAGAGTGAAAGGGAAGGTTTACAAGACGGTAGTGAGACCTGCTATGATGTATGGTTTGGAGACGATGGCACTGACAGAAAGACAGGAAGCAGAGCTGAGACGGTTTGGACATGTTCAGAGGAGGGATAGTGGATATATTGGACAAAGGATGTTGAGGATGGAGCTGCCAGGCAGGAGGAGAAGAGGAAGACCACAGAGAAGGTTGAGAGATGTAGTGAAGGAGGACATGCAGAGGGTTGCTGTGAGGGAAGAGGATGCAAGGGATAGGATGAGATGGAGGCAGATGATCCGCTGTGGCGACCCCTTAACGGGAGCAGCCGAAAGAAGAAGATAAATGGACTGGCACTCTTCTACTCTATATGACACTCAAAGCACTTTTTACTACAAGCCACATACACACAATCATACAGCGCTTTATTCTAAGCCTTAAGCGCAATTAACTGTACCTGCATTCACACTCCAACAGATAGATACATCAGGAATAATTTGGGGTTCAATGTCTTGCCCAAGGACACTTTGGCAAATAGACTGGAGAAGTCAGGGATCAAACCACCAACCTTGGCGTAGAGAGACAACCCACTCTACCTCCTGAGCCACAGCCACCCTTATAATTTGAGCTTATTCTAGATTTGAATTAGACTGAAATACTTGAAGTGTTTGCAGTTTGTAATGTAGTTTCCCACTGGGCTGAACAGCTCTGAGCAGCAGCAACTGCCTTAATCAGTAACAGACTGTTATTGAACTGACTATGATGCAGGTGTAACGGGGAAAGCAGGTATAAAAGCGGAAGTGGGAACAGCTGTTGAGATTCCCTTCTCCTTCCTGTTTGGTATGCGACCTACGCCGACTGAGATGTGACGGTTGCTGTAGCAGTAAATGCAGGATGGATAGAGAAATTCTGCTTGCCAGTTACAGGAGCCGTAAATTCAGAACTGTTGGAGAAACTTTGCTCACCAGTCAGGCACGCTGGGATTACGTTCCCATGCATTGTATTCAAGGTACGCATGGAATGTTGTGGGTTATCTACCTGTTTGCAGACTGTGTGAAATGCATAGGCATGGTATTTATTGTATTTTACTCCTCTTTCAGCAGTGCCCCTGGTAGCGTAGTGGTTTGTGCATTTGTGCTTGAAGTGAAAGTTCCCTGGTTCAATTCCAGGTGGGGACACAAGCCCCTCTCACCATGGATGGTTGCATCAGAAAGGGCATCTGGCGTAAAACCTCTGCCAAATTACCAATGGTGGAGAATACAAGGGAGCAGCCGAAAGGTAAATTTTCAGCGGTGATTAATGAACCTAACCAGGCTGAATGAAAGGTATACTGCGTACATGAAGGTAGGGTATTTAGGTGGAGATTAAATATACCCTCATATGTATCCTAAGTGTGTCTTATTTCATGCAGGACGGTCTACGGGGTGACAGCGTCACTGTTTTTCCAACTTCCTTTGATAGCTATTTGACCCATTTTAAGGGCTGTGTTTTAAAGAGGGATCCTTAGGGTTTGTATTTCCCTTTTATCAGTATTTTAGAGATTTTAGGGCTTTTTTTATTTCAGCTGTGTGTGGTGCAACTTTTAGTCAGACAAGGTGCAATCCCTGAGTGGTATTAATACCTTGGCCGTATACAGGTGTGACTAATTTGGGGTTTGAGATAACTGGGGTGCGGTGCTACCACTTATTGTGAGGGGGGTCTTGATTCATGCAATAAAGACCCTTGAATTGTGTTGCTTTGTGGTGGATTGGGTACTAAACCGCCTGCAAGCCTCTAGTGTGTATTAGCAGATAAATGTCAGGTGACTGCCACAGTGCCGGCCCGTTGCACCACTACTACTCCTTTTTCTTAATTGTGGTCTTCCTTTTTATAACTTTTAACCCTGTTTGCAAATAAATTGTGATACTTATTGATATTGACCTCTTGTCCCATTTGTTCTGGACTTGTTCCTGGGGGGCCCTAGACACCTGCGTGAAGTTGTCGCCCCCACCCAACGCAACTCTTCGGGAAAATAGTTGCGTTCGTTTGTGTTTCAGTTGTACTGTAAAAAGTTTCGTTCGTGTTGTTTTGGTTTTTGAGTTATTAATGATTACTTTATAGGTCATCCTGAGGTCACCCAGCCCCCCATTTGCTCCAAATTGACCCTGGAATGGAGGCATTTGTGTGGGCTTCGTTTGTGCTGTAAAAATATTGGCTCATGTGTTGTTATGATTTTATTGATATTTCAAGTTTTATTATCAAGTGACACTGTTAACCCACTTTTAAATTAGATACAGGACGAACACCTGTATGGGATCATACTTTGGTTTTACTCCATTAATCGCATCTCAGTCGTGATGGCTTTACCTGATCATAACTTCTTGACACATCTTCCTTGTTTAGCTGTCCTGTCCTTTGTACTTTGTTAATAGTTCCACCTCCTGAGACGCCGCCGTTGCAGGGAGAACTCGAGGTTAATATGTTACGTAACAGATTTTTTTGCGGTAGAAAACAGAGAAACGACGCCGTTTTCAATGTTAAGATTTTCGTATTTTCTGCTGCTGTGGTTTTGTAGCAGCTTCATAAGGTCTTGTACACATGCATTTGTGTTTGACTCCAGCAGTGACAGAAAAACTTGTCCAGTCCAAAGTCTTTGATGCTGCTACTGTGAGCTGCACTGTACTTCAGTAGCTGCAATGAGAAAATGGGATCTTTGTCACCTAATTCCACATCATTTTTCTCAACATTTCACTTACGTTGGGCAGAAATATGGTTTTGCAGAGAAGTTGTAAATTCAGTGCATTGAAAGTGCATTGAAGTTCTAGTTTGCCTCCTTTTTTAAAATCACAGGTGTATTTAAATTGTTTGAGCGCCCCATAGTGGCAAATTAAGCGTAGGGTATGATGCTCCTTTCAAATAAATTACAAATCTCTGGCTGAAATGAAATCTTTTTATTGGAATTTCAGACATGTCAAGAAGTTATGATCAGGTAAAGCCATCACGACTGAGATGCGATTAATGGAGTAAAACCAAAGTATGATCCGGTTCAGGTGTACGTCCTGTATTTAATAAAAAAAGACATGGCAGTGGGTTACCAGCATCACCTGATAATAAAACTTGAAATATCAATAAAACCATAACAGCACATGAACCAACATTTTTACAGCACGAACGAAGTCAAAACATACGAGACCATTGAAAGGGGAATCCCCGGATTGACGTCATCACCCGAAATTAAAATGCGCTATATTTATAAATCCATAACAGCACAAATGAAAGTTTTTACAGCACAAACAAATGCCACCATTCCAGGGTCAATTTGGAGCATCCTGGGTGACCTCAGGATGACCTATAAAGTAATCGTTAATAACTCAAAAACCAAACCAGCACAAACGAACGCGACTATTTTCCCGAAGTTTTGCGTTGGGTGGGGGGCCAACTTCACGCAGGTGCCCGAGACTGGGGGCTGGTGTGAGTAGTATGGAGGCCTTTAGTGGCCGGTACCACAGTCACTACACAGGTAAGACAAGAAATATAAAAACTATTCATTAACACTGGTTTGAACTGCAGACTGTACAGTTTATGGTTCAAAGCAAAAGATGCTGGTTAACCTGTCTTTACCTGTGAGGAATAAGCTCACATTTTTTTAAATATCTTTTCTTTTATTTAAAACTGTTGTAGAAAATAGTATACAAACAGTATACAGAAACACAGAACAGATAACTGAACAAAGCCGGGGGGGTTATACACACTCAAACAATCTGTAAGTCATAAGTTCACATTTACACACGAGGACGCAAGAATCAGTGACGTCATCACAATCAGGACTCACCTGGGATGTTTTCACGTGATCTTAACCTTTTAAAACGCGGAGGTTGTATGCGACCCAAGTTTACATGTAAACATTAATAAATAAACAAACTGTTTGTTCTCGTGTTTACCCTGACATGTTACACGCCGTTTGAAAACGCTGATCTTTGTTTTTCAGCAGATTCGTGAATCTCAGCGAACGATTTACGACACAAAACAGCAGCGTCCTGATTTACGGCAGTAAATAGTTCAAAGTTGACAGCTAGCCTGTAGCATCACCGTTAAAAAGCAGATTATTGGATGAAAAACAAACTTTTACAAACAAACAGAGGCTCGTTTTAAAGAATGAAACTCCACAGATTAATTTTAACTGTTTTAAGTTCAACCAGGGGCAAAAAATAAACTGAAAAAATGAATTAATTCCCTCCCTAAGTTTTATGTGAGTGAAGTAAGCCTGGAAACCTGAAACAGGTAAATAAATATTAAAGTATTGATCGATAATTTGACCAATCATGTTTAGTATCTCTGAAATCAGTGAACGCCCACCAAAAAAACGAACCAATTAGAGTCTTTCTACGACACGAAGCGGCGTAATTACAGGACTTTAATCCCAATTAGCCAATCAGAGAAGAATCTCATTAGGCGAGCAACACGGGGCTTTGATTGACAGCTATTTGCGTCCAATAGAAAATCAGCACCGTGAAACTGCTGTAAATTTGTAGCCGGGAAAATCACCTATCTGACCATATATGGAAGGTAATATAGTTCTAGCTGTTAAAATGAAATTAAAACAAAAAGCGAAAACTATTTTATGTGTGAAATATTACCGGATTAAATGATAATAAATCTTTATTTTAATTATTTAAGAAATCGTTTTGGAGTTGAGGTTAACATTTAGGTACATCTTTATTGTTAAACAGAATTTTTTCTTATTTGTTAACTTTGAAGAGATTTTTGTTGATTTTTGAAGTAATTCACTTGAGATGCTCTGCATTGTTTATTTAAATTAAACTCTGAATATCTTTGAGCCACTTCTGTCTATACAGTGATAGACACTTCTGTCTATCAACATGAAACTTGGTACTTTTATTGTGGACAAAATAAAAGTGAAATCCTGTAAATTTCATCCTCCTGGCCCTCATGTTGACGGATTTATAATAGTTAAAATATGAAATAAAAGATCAAAAATATCAAACCTTCAGTCATTACCTGTGCAATCCTTGAACAAACTACCTGTGTTAGAGCTATGAGTAAGATTAACAAACTACATTAAATGTCAGAGATTTTACTTCATAGTGATGAAAAGACTTTTATAAGCTGTTTATGATCTGGACATTATTAAGAGTTTAAATTGGCAGCTACAGAGATTCAGCAGAGCACATGACTGTGATCATCTCTAAGAAGTTAATTCACCATCTAAAAACAAAGAAAAGCACACATATTAGAGGTGACTGTGTTATTATTAACTTGGCAGTCAGAGAAAACTGGAGAAAAGAAACTCAGCAGTGTTAGCATCTGTGTGTCTGATATATCAGGAGAAGTGAACATTTATATGTTCAGTATTAGTCGTTTCATTCACTTTCATTTTGTGAAGACACTCTGGGCTCTTCAGCTTATTGATAAGTAGGGAAGGTCTTTGTTTTGGTAACTAAATAAATAGAACTAAATATTCCTAACTAAATATTGTGCTTAGAAACTCTGCCTGCCAAATACAAACTGTAAATGAGAGAGTACATAACAGATTATCAGCCGTGTCAGAAAATAAAATCTCAGCTGCAGTTCTACAAAACCTCATGTAACAGAAATGAAGCAGGACAATTCTTCATCCTCTGTGGTCTCTTGTTAAGCCCAAGCTGCCTCTTTACTGACTGACATCATTAAAAATGGCAGCAGCGCTTTAATAATAAATTACAGAGGTAAAAATTACCTCCTCCCATCCACTCACATGCAGGACTTAGTACCTATACTGCAGCCAGTCAGGAGGGGGCGATAGACAACCATCAGGTGATCCATGTTTTTACAGTCATTCCTCTGACTGCACTCAGACTTTACAGAGGTATTTTAGATTTTTCTCCAGACACTTTAAATTACAAATAGATCTTTTTAAGAGCTGCACCACAGCCAAATGTAAAAATGTCAGCTCTTACTTTGTTTGAATTAATTTCCTGTTTCAGTGTGTAATTCCTGCTCACTTTGCACTCCTGTCAGTATTCCTTCCTGTCTTGCCAGTTTCCACTCCTTTGTAAAGGTTTAGCCTCACTCTAGTTAGTGTCCCCTGTGTTCAGTTATTCACTGTGTCGTTTCCTTCTGTTCTCTCATCAGTTGCCAGATGCTGTTTGAACTCCAGCGCTTCCTCGTCCTCCTAACTGATCTCACTGTTCATGTCTTATTGCTCTGCTTCCTGGACTTTGCTTTTTTCCTGCTCTTCACCTGGTCTTTTTTTTTTTTTACCTCACTAACTGTATGACCTCAAGCTTAATGAATCAATATATATATTACTCATATTTTATAATCCAAAACTAAAAAATGAAGCCACAGTCACAGATTTCATAAATGTCTTGACATGAACAGAAGAAACTAAAACACAGAGAACAGCTGTGTGTCTGGTATTGAGTGACCAGTGAACATTTATATATTTTTAATTCATAGTTAAATTCACACATCTTCATTTTATTTTCATTTTGTGAATACTGAGTAACACTGTGTGCACCTCAGATTTTTGATATTTGGACAGATGGACCAGCATGCTCCTGGGCAGGTCTTGTTTTTAACCAACTACTGCAGATATCACTGCAGATGTTGCTGCTTTGCTGTGAGGATGTGACCCTGCTAGATTTCAGATGCTCTCTGACTTTTTAAATTCATTTCTTCAGTAAATCAAATGTTTAATGAAGTTACTCACCAACAATAAGCTCAACGTGGAATGTGTGACGTTCTGGCGTCAGTACAGTACAGGTGTAGTTTCCACTGTCAGTCACTTTTGTTCTTTTGATAACTATGGAGGCATTGCCATTTCTCAGTCCATCTGGAAAATGTTCGACTCGACCTTCGAAATCCTTATTTTGATCTGGTAAATCCTTACTGGAATGAAAACCACCTTGGTACTTGAACACATGCTGAGAACTTCCTTCTTTCATCCATTCGAACTCTCCTGACTCAATGTCCAGTTTGCTGTCGAGGGAACAGGGTAAAATGACATCATCACCCTCTTTCACTGTTTTCCCTGAAAGACAGAAACATGAATTAAACAGTGTGTTCACATACACAGTAACCTGGATAGAAGGAAGGTCAGATCAGTCAGAAGAAAGTAGACTTAAAGCAACAGTTTTTAAACTTTTTCTCTTATGTCTCGTTTCAGCAGCTAAAAAAGTTCATGGTCCTCACCCCACAATTTTTATCAGTCATTAAAAAGGACAACATGAAACCATCAGCAATCTCTTGTTAGTGTGTTTTCCCAATAAACCCCATATTTATGCACTTTCATTCACCTTTATATTTTCTTCTGGCTTCATGTCCCACAGGAGGGGCCTGCCCCACAGTTTGAGACCCACTGACTTACACACACACACACACACACACACTTATTTACATATATATATATATGGCCAAGCGTGTGAAAACTTTTGACCGGTGGTGTAAGGCTGGAAAAGTAAGTGGTGCTACAAAAGAAACAGCTTCAGGAACATGTTGAAACTTATTAAGTCAACTGGCAACAGGCTGTAATGTGAGCAGATATAAAACAAGCACCTTAGATAGACAGAGTCTTTCAGGAGTAAAGATGGGCAGAGGTTCAGCAATCTGCCAGAAACTGTGCTCACAAATTTTGAGTCAATTTTAGAAATATGTTCCTCAGTGTAAAAATGGAAAGACACTGAATTTGCCATCATCTCCAGCACATGATATCATCAAAAGAATCAGAGGATCTGGAGATATCTCTGTGTGCAAGGAACACAGCCAAAAACCATTACTGGATGCTTGTGATCTCTGAGCCTTCAGACAGTGCTGCATTGCAAACAGGCATAATTCTGTCATGGAAATCACTGCATGGGCTC
>VUQH01088639.1:1477-13512 GCA_015106775.1 Etroplus canarensis | reverse complement strand
TTTAGGAATCCTTTTTTTTTTTTTTTTTTTTTTTCATCATGTGGATGATTCATCCAGCTAAAGGTCAAGTGGCTCTCTAGCATCCTCATATTACACCCAAGGTCTGAGGTGTGTACTACAGCTTCAGGTTCCGTATAGCCAGGCTTTATTGACGGCACCTAAAACTTCCAAACTGTGTTCGTTTAGCTGCAGTTCCAGCCGTGTCCAGTGGACTTAATGTTGACTGAAACAAAAAGCATATTCCCGTGACAGTACGATCCACTCGACAGGATTCGTGTATGAAGCCTTTTCCTTTAGCAGAGAATCTGTTACAGTCGGCGCACGCCATAAAGAAAAGAACCAGTGAAAGTGGTGGAACCTATAGCCAGATTTGAGCTGAAAAAACAAACACATGCTGTGCTCCAGACTAGGTTAGGTGTTTAGTCTAAGATCATCTGACCACGATGATCCAGCCAGGTGAAGAGAGAGCTGCCCTCCTGACACTGAAAACTCTGACATTAACCTCGTTTCACCACAGGTTGTCCCTCCATCCATTTGTTAGACGTCTTGTTACACCTACAGGAGCTGACTTGCTTGCCGTTTACCGAACTTTGTGTGGTTAATACCTATGATGGATAGAAGATCTGATAACATTCACCAGATTGTGGGTCAGAGGACAAAGTTGCACAGGGTCATATTTAAGGATGAGTGTGGCATTTACACAAACTGACAGGGTGTGCGTGCGACCTATATCACACACTGTTGCAACTGCAAATCTCAAATGAACTCGTCCAACAAATGCATCAGCAACTGTAAAAAGTGATGGAATAAATCTGAATATGATACAGTAAGGAGCCTAAATCCCACATGAATGCAGACGTTCTGGTAATAAGTGGTGCCGAGGGCCGTCAGGATCCATTAATTATCCATAGCCATTCATCACAACCGCGGTCGTTAGGATGACCTCTGTGTCAGCTGATAGAGAAATCCAAACGGTGTGTTGATTCCAGCAGCAACGCCAGGGATGATCATGTAACATGGACACATTCCACAGTTCACAGGAGTGTCCCTTCACAGCAACATGTCCACGATTACGCCACTTTTCATTTCTGTACCTAGTGGAATCCCTCACATTTCCTCTTGCCGCTCAGCTGGAAAAGTCCCGAAGCCAGGGAGCGTGAGTGTAGCAGCATCTCACTGCAGCGCTCCATCAAGCCCATCAAACGACGGCCACTGTGTTCCCTCCGGTCGGCTCGCCGCCCATTGTGTTCTCCAAACACTTCACATCCCCCATGATGATCGCTGTTTCTACAAAAAGTGTCCAATATTATCTAAACCAGAATACGTTTATTACAGGCATGACAACTGACTTTCCTGCTAATATCACCTAAAACACTGTAACACTGTCTGTTGTGGTCCCACTGACTGCTCTGTGTTCTTCGCAGAACCTTCCAGTTCTGAGGTACGGGGCACAGGTCAAAATGTTCCAGAATCAGGTTCCTCTGCTCCCTGGAGAGACTATCCAGACTACAGGTGCCTTTATGCTCCTTTGTCTCTCAGTGTGTCGTTCGGTCACACAGTAATCAGTACTTTCTCATTTTGTTTCTTTGCGTGTGACATGCAGTCAAGGATGTGATGTACATCTGTCCCTTCAGTGGTCTGGTTAATGGGACCCTGACCATCACAGACTACAAGCTGTACTTCATCAGTGTGGAAAAGGTCTGCTGGTTTCTTTACTCAGACGTGCTTTAACACAGGTGCTGTGCACCTTTACATCACTGTGGCCGGACCACTGTTTCTCTCCAGCGTGTTCATGTCAGTCTGTATGCGTTCAGGAGTCTCCCTTTATTCTTGATGTGAACCTGGGAGTCATCAGCAGGCTGGAAACCATCAGTGTTCCCAACCAGGGAGAAAACAACAAGGGACTGGAGCTGGTCTGCAAGGTAAGAGACGTAGACACGCAAATGTATACATATTATATATATAGTATACACTCACTGGCCACTTCATTACTTCCACCTTGCAAGTTGTGGTTGGTACGAAGGAGCCCAAACTATGCCAAGAAAATATCCCCCACCCCAGCAGCAGCAGCACCACCAGCAGCTCCTTGATTTCATATTTACACCTTATTCTGTTTCTACCCTCCGAATGTCACAGCAGAAATCAAGACTTATCAGACCAGGAAACATTTTCTCCAATCTTGTGTTCAGTTTTGGTGATTTTTGTGTGAATTGTAGCCTCAGTTTCCATTCTTAGCTGGCACTGGGTGTGGTCTTCTGTTGCCGGAGCCCATCTGCTTCCAGGTTTGGCGCGTGCCTTCACGGATGCTCTCCTCTGCATGACTTGGTTGTGATGGAAAATCATTTGAGTTATTGTCGTCTTCCTGTCAGTTTGAAGCGGTTTGGGCGTCCTCCTCTGGCATCAACAGGGGTTTTCTCCCAGAGAAGCAGGAGAATCCATCAGTGCCCGGAAATACTCAGACCAGCCCGTCTGGAACAAACAACCACGTCACTTTCAGAGTCACTTAACCCTCTGGAGTCGACGGATGCGCCGGCGAGCGCGCATCACGTGACCGTGCTCTTGTGCAGCCCCCGCCCATCATGTCCAAATCACATGACCGACATATAAGCAAGAGTTTGGTCACGTGATGTCGACTCCAGAGGGTCAAATATACTTTCTTCGCCAGTTTAACCTTCAGCAGGCCGTCTTCACTGAATGCGTTGAGTTGCTGCTATGCGATTGGCTGATTTAGAGCTTTGCAACAATGAGCAGTTATACCTTTTGAAGTGGCCAGTGAGTGTAGATTCAAACACCTATATTTACTACTTTACTGACTTTAAATTTGCAGTGATATAAAATACCAAAAAGCATCAAATCACTCAGCTGTGATGAGTTTTCCTGACTGACCCAGTCTGTAATCGTCTCCTTACATTAGGACATGAGGAGTCCCAGGTTTGCCTATAAGACAGAGGAGAGCCAGCCAGATGTGGTGGAGGTGCTGACCAAACACGCCTTTCCTCTCTGCCATGATTTGGTCAGTCTCATTCAGATGTCCTTGTTTTGTGTCTTTCAAATCTCTCATATATATATATATAAAATATGGGGATAGGAGTATATGCTGACTAAAAACCATGACATTTACAACGTAAGATGTACAAGTATAAAACTCCACATACATCGACATGCAGTAAAAGAGATAAATGAGAAATAATAATACCATGCATGGCAGGATGTACTGTAGCGGTCAGTACAGAAATGTCCATACATGCTGGAACTGTCCAGTGCTTGGCTGAGTCTCCACAACAGAACACAGCTGGTGTGGGAGCCTGTAAGGAATCACGCTGTATCATATGGTACCGGTAGGTTATGTGGATTATAGTAAGCAATTAATGTGAAGTGATTTTTAATTAAAATGTGAGTATCAGCAGCCTTTCCAGTTTTAGAGCCTATGGCTTCCTGAGGTCTTCAGGTTTGCTATAGCCGCTGTAAACTCTCTTTCGTTAATTTTGCGTGCTAAATGACGTCCTGTGTCATCCTCTGGCAGCCCTTGTTTGCCTTCCTGTACAAGGAGCAGTTTCCCGCGGACGGCTGGAAGGTGTTCGACCCGGCAGCAGAATACAGACGTCAGGTAACCGCACGCCGCCCGTCGCGTTCTGAGAGCCAGCCTGAACTATCCCAGCCTGAAAAAAGCAACCTTTAATCAACCCCTCAAACTGTGACCTCCTTCTGTCCCGTTTTATCCCCAAATCTTTATTTTCTCGATACGACATCTGTGTTAAAGTAATGTGTTTTTTCACCATTTCTCATAATGCACTCCAGTATTTCCAGTAATTCCTGAGTTATAACTCCATCACTTTTTAACCCCACCTGGCCAAATACCTTCTATTAAACTTTACCTAACATGAGTGTTACTTGAGTGTAACCTCACACTAAAGCCCGCTTCTCTCTGCAGTCAAGGTAATAAGACTCTAAGCTGCAATAAGAAAATGAAATGTAGCAAATGACACCACTGTATAAGTTTGATCCAAGCTCTGCTGATGTTTCTTTCCTGTGCTGGCATGTGTGTTGACAGGGTCTCCCTAATGAGAGCTGGACCATCAGTAAGATAAACAGCAGCTATGAGCTCTGTGACACCTACCCCTCCATTCTGGTTATCCCCACCAACATCACAGATGAAGACGTCAGACGAGTGGCCGTGTTCAGAGCCAAGCACCGCATACCAGTGAGTCTGAGACGCTTCCCTCTTTACCCTGTTTCCTTGCCCTAAACGTAACACGGTGTTTAATTGTGCATTTTTTTGGGGGCTTTTTTCATAGAAACTATAAAAAATGAATATAGGCACTGTGTTGTCACCCACTGGTGGGCGCAGAATAAAGTGCTGTATGAACGTGTGTGCGGATGGGTGAACGAGGCTTGCAGTAAAAAGCGCGTCGAGTGCTCAGTTAGAGTAGAAAAGCGCTATACAAGCACCAGTCCACAGCCATGAGTATATGCAGATGGTGGAGTGCTAAGCGCTGTTACACCAAACACAAGAAGGTTCCTGGTTTGAACGCTGGCTGGGGCCTTTCTGGTGTGGAGCTTGCGTGTTGTCCCTGCGTGGGTTTCCTCCCACAGCCGTGTATGTCCAGTTAGCTGGTGATTCTAAATCCGTCGCGGATGTCAGGTAGATGATGTGCCTACGTTAAAATGCTATATGAAATGTGTTAAAGTGTGACTTTTAGTCTAAGACTAGAAAAGCTGAGTACATTATAGTCTGGATAATCCTCCTTTCACACTCCAGTGACGACCAAACTTAACAAAACTGTAATTACCTCGATTTCAGCTCAGTAATGCTTGAACTAGTGACTGAGCTCATGAAAATATCAGGCAAGTGTTTCCTGAGGTCACAGAAAACACCCCCTTCTTCTGCGTTGGTCTCAGTTTTGTCCATGTCTTTATAGTCTCTGAGTGTTTTAGGCAGAAGTTGTTTGGCTCACTGATTACAGAGTAGCGGTCTTGAACTGGTCCTGCTCTTCCTGCAGGTCTTGTCCTGGATCCACCCAGAGTCTCAGGCCACTATTGTGCGCTGTAGCCAGCCACTAGTTGGACCTTCGGACCGTCGCTGTAAAGAAGATGAGCGTTTTCTTCAAATCATCATGGACGCCAATGCTCAGTCCCATAAGCTCACCATCTTTGATGCCCGGCAGAGCAGTGTGGCCGTCACCAACAAGGTATAGCACTGATGTTTCTCCTGATTTGTCCCTCAGTCCTCAGCCTCACATCACTTATTGACTCTTGATATCTTTCTTTCTCTCTTTGACCCCTCCGCTCCGGCCCTGCCTATCTTTGCTGCCTCCGTCACGTGCAGGCGAAGGATGGAGGTTATGAAAGTGAAAGCTTCTACCCCAACGTAGAGCTAAACTTCTTGGAAATCCCCAATATCCATGTGATGAGGGAGTCTCTTAGGAAGATGAAGGATGTAGTTTATCCTACCATAGATGAAGCCCACTGGTACTCTGCCATCGACCAGACACACTGGCTGGAGTACATACGGGTAAACTACACAAACGCACATCGTGAGAAGATATCAACATTTTTAATGTAGTGAAGTGTGAAGAAAGAATAATTGCTATAGCAAGATGTTTTGGTTCTGTAAGTACCTGCAGAGGTGTGGCCTTAAATATCTCGTAATTCACTCACACTTGTCCCTGTTGCATACAGTTGTTATTAGCAGGAGCAGCAAAGATAGCTGATAAGCTGGAGTCTGGGAAGACATCGGTGGTGGTTCACTGCAGCGATGGCTGGGACCGAACAGCCCAGCTCACCTCTCTGGCCATGCTGATGCTGGACGGTTACTACCGCACGCTTAGAGGCTTCCAGGTCACGCCACCCATGACAAAATCAAGTGCGCGCGCTGCTCTTCAGCGTAATAATGTACTAAATGTGTGTCTGCTTGTGTGTTGCAGGTTCTAGTGGAGAAGGAGTGGATCAGCTTTGGGCACAAGTTTTCAGCTGTAAGTGCTTGATACCAATTTGTCTCAGAAATACATTTTAAAACGCACCAAAAAGGTTTCTAATACTAATTAAATCAGTCCTTTATCTGCACGTTATTATATCCCTGAAAAGCAGCAGTATGATGGACTCTTCAGCGCCACCATGCAGATTTGCTTATTTCACGTTGGTCAGCTTGCTGCTGTTCTTCATGTCACATGCATTCTAGTGACAAAACAAGTGACACCCCCTCAGGGTGCACAGTGCATCCCAGTAGTGTTGTCACAACAGTAAGAATAAGTTCTATCAGGGCTGTCAAACAGTTACAATCTTTAATCAGATTAATCACAGGGCTGCTGTGGATTCATTTAGATTAATCGTGATTAATACCCGTTGATTATTAATTGTGCTTCATTTTGTGGGGACAAAAAGACTCATGACAGAAGGTGATACATGCACTTAAAATGTTTTTTTATTTAAATGAATGAACAGCTATGGTGTCCAGACTGTAAAATAAAAGTAAAAAGAAAAACATACTAACACCATATTTATCAACCGTGTTTTTTCTTTTTGTAATTCAAACAGATATTCCTATTAATGTGGCCTTCCTACTCATCCTTTAGCCAGCTGCAAGACAGACTAACTTGTTTGTGTTACTGGAGTAGAGCTGGCCACTTCTTATGACTAACCTATGTCAGTGAGTGGAATTATGGGATTTTGAGTCACTGTGTGCTGCACGTGTTAACTGCGTTAAAATTTGTTATTAAAGTAATCCTGCAGATGAATTAATATGGATTAATGCGTTGATTTTGACAGCCCTAGTTTCGAGCTGGGCAATAAAAGATAACAATAATTATAACGATATAACTCTTGCTTGATAGAGATTGAAGGCGTGGTCGCTATGACGCCGATAAAACTCAGAAAACACAAAAAGCCAATCATAATGAGAATAGCGCCTCTCAAACCAGTCGTGTGGCTGGCGAAGGCGCTCCAGCCATGTTCGTTAGGTGGAGAGAAGGCGAGCGGCCGGCAGCGCCTGCTAATGTCTGGGCTTGTGCGGCCGTGTGCGCCACAAAATAACGATGGAAAACTGAGTGAGACTGTCACTACAGGAGACAAAAGACGAGGACTCTGTAGAAAAAAAACATGTCAGAGGGGTGCTGAGTGTGGAGATCTTCTGGTTTACAGTTTGACAGGAAGCAGAGAAGCTGCAAACTGTCTCAAAGCGTGTCCCCACAAAGACGGAATAATGCTGATGTGTTTTAACGTGTGGAGCAGGACGTCCTTCAGAGACAGTGTAAGACTGCACTGACCACGGCTGGACTCTGAAACACAAATGTGTTTAAACTGCACACTTTCCTGAAGACCAGACAGCTGAAGTCAGGACTTTAGGACTGACAGGAGCTCTGTGAAGGTTTATAAAGACTCAGAATTGTTGGGAAACAGGAAAGGATACAGTACAGAGGCAGATTATTTCAATTTTATTTTATATCAATGCCTACTTTATTTACTCGGAACTGCCCACAGAACTTACTGTGTGTAACTTTATCATTTTATTCTTAGATTTAAGATTTGAGAGTTTTAGAATTGAGGTTTTTTTTAAGTTGTATTTGACCAGCAACTTTAATATTCTGCTGTAAATCTTAAAAGCTTCTGACTGCTTAGAATTAATATTTTAGTTTAATATATATACCCATTTTATTTATTTGAATTCTACAGTACATGTGACATGTTCAGGCCAAAATGTACCTGAAAGGACGTTTTAAGCTTGACAGAAATGATTTATATTGAACTTATATCAATATCGACGGTTATGAAAAAATATGATCATGCTATGAATATGTACTGACTGTAGACTTTCTATTCTTTACACTACTTTAGAGTACTTACATGATATTTGTCTAAAATGAGTGGAGAAAATCACATATATCACATTTCTGTTTCAAAGCCTAATAACAGAACCCAGAGAAGATGTAAGTGTCTAATCTTCCCTTTTATAAAAAATAAGTCATCTCATATCACAATTTGGGGCGGCTGTGGCACAGGAGGTAGAGCGGGGCGTCTCTCAACACAAAGGTTGGCGGTTCGATCCCTGACTTCTCGAGCCTACATGTCGAAGTGTCTTTGGGCAAGACACTGAACCCTAAATTGCTCCCGATGTATCACATTGGAGTGTGAATGTGTGCGTGAAAGTTAAAATGCGCTTAAGGCTTAGAACAAAGCGCAGTATGAATGAGTGTGTGTGAATGGGCGAATGAGGCTTGTAGTAAAAAGCGCTTTGAGTGCTCAGATAGAGTAGAAAAGTGCTATATAAGTATCAGTCCGTTTACAATTCAATGAATTAATAATTAATATAATAATGAGATGGAAAAGGCTATTTCTTCTTTTACATTTTACAACATATGATCAGAAACTGATCATACTCATTCATGTGTGATTATTTTCCTCCTTTTTTTAGAAGTTTCAGGCAAATGTTTAAGAATAGAAACTATAAAACTCTCTTACAGGCCTAACATAAACATTGTATTTTGCAGAATGTACAAAATGCTGAATGCAAAAAAGGAACTTATGTTAAGCTGTGTGAGACTGTGTGTTGGCTCTGCACGTGGAGCTAGCCTGGAAGTAAAGATGGCTGCCGCGGCTAACGCCTGTAACGTTAGCGACACTCTGCAGACTGATCTAACTGTGCAGAGTTACACAAGGAACAAAGTGCAGCACATTTCAGCCATGTTTGAAACATGAGTTGATTATCAAAGAATTGCGATCAGTGTCTTCAAATACCAGTATTCAACCAGCTAGTCAGTTAGTGGGCAGGAACACCCTTTGTAAACGGTTTCTGGTTTTTTTAACACCATGATGTAAAGGATAGAGCAGAATATAAAATGAAAGACCTTTTTTTGTCACATAAAATAGTAAAATGTAGATACTACTGTATTTTTCACTGGGCACAGTCTGGTTGCAGCGTGTTCTGCTTACTCTATCACTAACACATGCAGATAGCATATCAAGAAGTCTTGTTTAAGCTAATGCTAGCTCAAAACTTCAGGGCTCAAAGGTTCTTCTGGGCAGGTCAAAGCTCGAGTCCATGGCTTGGTAGGTTAAAGCAGGTTTGGCTATTATATTTGTTACGTCTTTACTTTTTTGTGTGTTGTAGCGCGTGGGTCACGGTGATGAGAACCATGCTAACTCGGAGCGCTCGCCTCTCTTTGTCCAGTTCGTTGACTGTGTCTGGCAGATGACTCGACAGGTTAGTTCAACAGCAGTCAAGGCCCCAAGAATGTGAACATTTTGTGTCTTCACACCACCACAGTGGGTTTTACATCAACAGTCGAGAGGTGACTGAAGTGCACGTTCAACTTTAATTCAAGAGTTTACCACTGTTTAAGAAGAAGGCCGGAGAATTCAACAGATTTTCATCCAAGTATTAAAAACAGTACTTGTGTTTGTTTGTTGCACTTCACTTCTGAGCCTCTGAAAATGAGGACCTATTTATAAAAGTGTAATTCCTAAACAGTTACTGCAGTACTTCCAGTAAATCCACTGAATTACAGCTCTCAGTCTGCACTTCCATCTTGATTGCTTGCTTTTAAAATCCATTGTGAGTGTTTGAGGCAAAATTGCCAAAAAAAATGTGTCATTGTCCAAAAACACATGGCTCTAACTTGTGGCTTCCTGTGCGTGTGTATGTGTGTATTTACATTCATAATTCTTCCTCTGACTGGTTCTGAATGCAGTTCCCAGCAGCCTTTGAGTTCAATGAGCTCTTCCTGATAACAGTGCTGGACCACCTCTACAGCTGTCTGTTTGGTACATTCCTCTATAACAGTGAACAGGAGAGGACAGCCCAGGTACATTCATGTCTTATAAAAAGGGGTCATGGATTATGTAGGCGCCATGTCAGCTGACCAGCCTTCCTCTGTTTTGCGCAGGAGGTTCAAACCAAGACTGTGTCCCTTTGGTCCTACATCAACAGGTAACTTAATGACCTCACTGACACTGATAAGAGTGAGTGGACTCAAAGACTGACATTTTCTGACTGTGTTCCCTAACAGCCAGCCCGAGGACTTCACCAACCCCTTCTATGTGGACTATGAGAACCATGTTCTGTACCCGCTCGTTTCCTCCAGACACCTGGAGCTGTGGACCAGCTACTACGCCCGCTGGAATCCCCGGATGAGACCACAGGTACGCTCCGAGCTGTACGAGCTTGTGGGGGAGTTTGTCTTCACCACAGACGAACTGAACCGTCTTTCAAAAACTGCAGCCATTCATAACAGGAAGACAGTGATCAGTAAACAATAGAGGAGAACAGAAAGGATTGAAAAACCTCACCAGTGTCACCAGAATTCCTTTAAAGGTAAATTTCAGCTCTACTAACATTTCCTGAAGACAGTATTTTTTCAAAGACAGTAAGAGGAAGCTCTTTTCTGGCCATTATAATAATCAGAGGAGATTGTTGGCATATTTCACAACACTAAATTGGTTATGAAACGTCCATGGCTTAACTTTGAAGATTTATTAGCTAAGCAGATTAACACATACACTGAAGTGACTCATTAATACAAACTTCATTGACATATCACTCAGAGGTTTGACTTATTTAATGCCTTTACATTTTCAAAAGCAGCTCAGTTACAATAAGTAACAAAAAAACTGCATTTATGAGGGCAGCACTTCTCATGTGATGAATGGTTTTTATGTCCTCAGTTAAAGCAGAGGGACTCTCTCGTGCTTTAATCACTCACTTCACCAGCTCACCTCGGCACACACTTCTTCTGGATGGATGAATAGAAAGATCGATATCTGCTTATCCAGTTCAGGGTTGCAGAGGGTGCTGGAGCCTATCCCAGCTACCAGAGGGCGAAAGGTGGGGAACACTTTGCCCATCCCAAACTGGGAAATTCTTATATTAAGGAGACAAAACACCTGCACCAGAGAGCAGCTGTACTTCTGACCCTGTCTTGGTCAGAGGTGCACAGATGTTAAGAGAACATATAATATAGGAATACTGTGTATCATGAACAGCCCGTCAGCAGCCTGATCCTATGGCAGCATAACTTACGGTTACCTGATCCAGTGTTTTCCCCAGTTTTTGTGTTGAGACCTGTAATTTAAGTTCTTATTTTTTTTACACAATAAAATCTTACACATAATAGTCCAAATTGGTGAAGAGAAATGGAAAAAACCACTAAAAAGAGGTGCACCCCTTTGCTATAACGCATCTAAGTAAGATCTGATGTTACTGACTGCCTTCAGAAGTCACATGATTAGTTAAATAAGGTCCACCTGTGTGCAGTTCCCACTTTTTTTTTTTTTTGGTGACCCACATCTGTTCATCTCTGACAGTCTGAACAGCCCGGGATTGTTTCTAACCGGATTCAGCCCGCTCCCACATGTGCTCCTAAATCGAGACGCGGCGCGATCAAATGTCAGCAATGGAGCAAACCAGCGTGGCAGACGGCGTTGATGGAGCTAGTCCGTGGAAAGAGAGCGCAGTTTTCCCCACACGCTGACATGCGTAGCGTCCATACTTACTTGTGTAAACACAGCGTGCTGCGTGTGACGTCGTGCTTTCTTCTGCGCACATGCATCACTTCAGGGACGGCGACCGCGGGCTGCCGACCCCTGGTCTGGACTGTTCAGGGGAGAGCTGCCTCTGGCTCTGCACGGCGAAAGTATTCGTAGCCCTCGAACTTTTGTCACATGTTGTCGCGTTCCCAGTCACAAATGTAAATTGATTTATTGGGATTTTAAGGGTGGTAGGAAATTAATTCGTGGTTTTCAAAAAAATTTTACAAGTAAAAATCTGGAAAGTGTGGCGTGCAAATCTGTTCAACCCTCTTTACTCTGACACCCCTAAATAAAATCCAGAGCAACAGAGGCCTTCAGAGGGCACCTAATTAGTAAATAGAGTCCAGCTGTGTGTCATTTAATCTCAGTGTAAATCCAGCTGTTCTGTGAAGGCCTCAGAGGTTTGTCAGAGAACATCAGTGAACAAACAGCATCATGAAGACCAAGGAACACAGCAGGCAGGTCAGGGATGAAGCTGTGGAGAAGTTTAAAGCAGGGTTAGGTCATAAAAAATA
>VUQH01088636.1:0-11771 GCA_015106775.1 Etroplus canarensis | reverse complement strand
TGTTTTGACCAAAAAAACAAAAAAAAACAGGGGAAAAAAAAAAAAAAATTGTTTGGGGAGGGGAAAAAAAAAAAAAAAAAAAATCTACAACAAGATGATTGCATGAGTGTGCACACCCTAAAACTAATACTTTGTTGAAGAACCTTTTGCTTTAATTACAGCACTCAGTATTTTGTACATACCTGCCATCAATTAAAGTGACTCTATACCTTTGGATGCCCCCTTGTGTTCTCCCCAAGGGGTCTCCACAGCAAATTAATCTGCATTGGTAATTTGGCAGAGGTTTCAGGTGTGCCCGCTTGAAATCGAACCAGGGACCTTTATCTTGTCAGGTAAAGGTGTAAACCACTATACTGTGGTGGACATAATTGAAGTAACTCTGATTAACTGAAATTAAGTTCAGCTGCCCTGGAAGGATTTTCCTGACATTTACTCAGTTCTATCCTACAGGTTCACAGAGAGCTCACAAGGTATTAAAGGGATCTTATTGCTCAAAGGTATCAGTCAGGAGAAGGGTTAAAAAAAACGCCCACAGCGTCACTGAAGGAGCTGCAGGAATTTCTACTGGTTCAGGGTCTTTAACGTAAAGCGTAAAGCACCTTGAGGCGACATTTGTTGTGAATTGGTGCTATATAAATAAAACTGAATTGAACTGAACAGTACACGTGACAACCATCTCCCATAATCTCTGTCCCTGGACTACAGGGTGGGGTTGCAAGATAGAAGCCCTTTATTACAAGGAAAACCACCAGGCACAGCCCCAGCTGAAGCTGAAGAGGAATTTCACCTTTAAGCACAACGATGACCCCAAGCATACGTCCAAATCAACAAAAGAATGGCTTCACCACAAGAAGATGGAAGCTTTAGGATGGCCCACCCAGAGACCAGACCTAAATCCAAATGAAAATCTGTGGGGTGACCTAAAGAGGGCACAAGAGATGCCCTCACAATCTGACAGATTTGGAGCACTTTTCCAATGAAAAGTGGGTATGCTGATAAGAGTCCTACCCAAAAAGACTGAATGCTGTAATTAAAGCAAAAGGTGCTTCAACAAAGTATTAGTTTTAGGGCGTGCGGCCAGCTTGTTTTATTGTACATTAGTCATACTAAAGTGTGCACCATCTACCTACAGAGAAAACACAGCATATATTGTGGCAAGCATGAGCCCTTAGCAGCCGTTAAACACTCTACATTGTAAAGAAATCTACAGCTGATTATAAGCTGATCTTGTCCAGCGCTGTTTGAAGCCTGTAGTCAATAGTTTACAGAATGCAAGAGTCAGTGGCATTTCAATCATCATCACATATTTCCAAAATGATCTTAACCAGATGTTTGTGTTGCTGCTCATGTAAACATAAACATTTTAAAATAATTACACTCTTTGTGTTAAAAATGATTGTTCAGACCTTCTCCAGGACCTGCGGCTCGTCCTTCAGGCTGCGGTTCAGATCACTGCGGGCGTACATACTGAAGTCCTCCACCATCATCTTATCGATCAGCTTCTCCAGCTCGCACAGCTGGGAGCCCAGATGTCTGAAAGATGCAAACACAGACTTCAATGGTGCGTCACCTCTTATGTGCTACTGCAGCTACACTTCCTGTACTGAGCATCAGTGTGTGTCTTTGCCCAAACTGATGATTAAAAAAAAAAACCAAACTATTTTCATCTCTTCTGGGGGGAGCAAATGCTGATAAACCTGTAACCTAAAATCTCCCTGTAGGCTTAAAAATAACCAATAACCACAATGTGTGGAACTAAAATATATTTAAAGCGTATGAAGATAAGAAGAGGAAACAGCTGCGTAAAAACTGAGGCAGCTCAGATTTTGATGTTTAAAGTGACCTGAAGCTCCAGGTTGGTCGTCCATTTTCCTTTGAGCCCAGTAAAGTTCATGTGAGCGGGTCACATGAACTGATCCTGTGGCTTCACGCAGAGCAACATGACCAAAAAACAACCCAGCAATGACACCATTTTGTGACACCTTCAATTACAATGACTAAACCAGCTATATAACAGGATATAACTGAAATTCTCTCTCTCAGGCTAGGAACAAAAAATATCTTCAAAAGGAGACAAGTGGAAAATTCCCATTTATACTGAATTATGCCCTACATGCACAAATGTCAAGTAAAACTGCTACACTGGCTGCTTGTAGAGACACTGAAAATATAACACTCGTGCATTTGAATTTGTGCCAGCAAACCAATGCTCTCACCTGAAGCTGTGGATTCCCTGCAGCTCCTGCTGCAGCACCTCCTTAGTGGTGGCGATGAGCTCCAGCGCTCCGACAAACTCGGAGGTGGAGAGCAGCAGTTGCACGGTGGGCTGTGTCTGATGCACCGCGGCCATCAGTTTCAGCTTGTTGTGCAGCTTCACGCAGTTGTTTCGCGTTAGAGCGGTGCGGAGGGCCCGGAGGGGCCCCTGGCACATGACCCGGTCCATGGCAGCTGTTCGGCCTCGCAGGACGGCCACGGCCTGCTGCGTCTCCTGCAGCCGGTCCTGCAGCTCGTGCTGCGAGGACATAGCGTGAAAAAATGCCTCCGAACGCAGCGAGATCTGTCGAGCGATGCTCACCTCCACCACGTCCAGGTAGTGACTCAGCTGGAGGAAAAAGGTCTTTTGATTAATACCTGCATATCAAGACTGTTGGTGTAGCTGCTCCGTACGCCTGACTGGAAGGCAGTAGTGCAAAATCAGCAACTCTTTATAAGTTCTAGTAAAAACCTCCTGCCATTTAAGAGGAATCAACTCAAAGACAGAAACAAAAGCAGTGTAAGCAGATGATTAATTGATCAGCAGGTAATATAATAATCAGTCATTATTTTGGGTTACAACTTCCCATGTGACAATTTCATACATTTCTTGGCTTTGAAAGAAAACTGAATACTTGTGATTACAGTTTGAGGATTTGATTAGTCATTTAGATTGGAAAAAAAACGTGTGGCAGAGGTCAAACACAGGCAACGTTGCTGTGCGTGTGTCAAATTCAAACACAAACAGCAGGGGGCGGAAGCAGCACGCCAGTAAATGACCCTGAAACTCAGCAGACAGTCTTAGCTTAGTTCGTTATTACATGATTATCTGCCACAAGCATTTACCCACAAGTGGGAGTAAAAGCCTTCTAAGATTTACTCGAGGGAAAAAAAAAAAAAAAAAGTCACTGAGAGCTACAGAGGAGGGTTTCGAATCCTCACTGGGGCTCTCCCTACTGAGAATATTTCAGTTTCAGTCAGACGTCTTCTCTGGGTGATCTGTGCATCTTTTGCTGAGTTTACCTTTTCTTGCAGAAGTTTGGAGGAGGCCACATCTCTGCTGCTCTTTCCCCCGGCGCTGTTAAAGTGCGACCAGGGCAGAACCATGTTGAAGGTGGCTGGGTCCTCAAGAGCAAAGTCAGGCTTCATGAAAATCTACAAAACACAAGGAGACACAACAACAGACTAGAACAGCAGGTCACTTTGGGGACGGTCTGTTCTAATAAGTCTCACTGATATGATAAATTTAATAAAGTAGACATATGAGGCTGTAGTTGACCTGTATCTGAGTTTCACTTCACTCTTACAAAGGTCAATTCAATTCTACTTATGCTGATCAAACTTGATCAACTCAGTGAGCAAAGCTCCACATCTCCTCCCATCTACACCATGGTAGAACAGCTTGAATCCGTCATTGTTAACCCAGCCTCGAACAATCCACTATGAATGTCATATTGTGAATCTGCATATTTGATTTGGCAAAGATTTTACGCCAGATCCCCTTCCTGACACAACCATTCCCACTTACCCGGGCTTTGGACTGGCACTAGGAGTACGTGGGCTTATGGGCCCCCCCATTTATGGGTTGTTAAGAGGAAACCCAGAAGTACAAAATTTTAATTCTCTGACATTTTTACATTAGGTACCTTTGGGACTTGTTCCAGTTCAGCTCTGGATTTGTCTGGAAGACACAAAAAAAAGCTCATCAGTCACCACTCATTATTCAGTCAGTTAGAATATTATTTTGCACTGCTCAGGTAAAGCACTGTGGAAAAATCTTGAGCCACTCCTCAGTTCTTTATATTTTGCTTCCAAGGCCCCAAACTGTTGTATTTTTAAGGCGGCCTTAAGCAATAGTTCTCCAGGCTTTCTGAAGGTCTTTCAAAGTGTTTCTTTGGACACTGGCTGAGTTTCACACATTTTCAGTCCAGTCTTTGTATCCCACAATTTTCAGAGGGATATTGTTGTTGTTAAACCATTAACACTGACCTATGAACCTTAAAAAGGGCACCCTACACAGGGGATGAAACAGTGCTGCATCTACACATAACAGACAACTTACCAAAGAACCAATTTTAAACTGTATCGTTAGGTATTTTGTTAATAGCAGTCGCTAAACATAATTTGTTTCCATGTGTTTTATTAAATCTTTGAAAAATGCCAAAGCTAACAGTTTGACAGGCATAAAATTGTATTTCCGTACCAACAAGGTGATTCCCAAAGAGCCATTGGCAGAAAACACTGTCGAGAATACTGGGCAAGTGGAGGACAAAAGAAGAAGTGGCAGGCCTAAAATACTATCTACGGCATATGAACAGTATCTGAAAGTCATATCTTTAACAAAAAGGAAAAAAAACAAGTTGAGCTAAGGCCTGACACAGGACACAATTCATCCATCAACTGCCTGTTGTATCCACATCAGAAATGGTCTTAATGTAAGGGGAACGGGGAAAAAAGGCAGAGGTACGCAAAATTACAAAGAGCTGGACTTAAAATCTATGATTTTAAATTTTTTAGTTCAAATCACCATCAATATGTATGGAGGTGGTCAGGAGAGAGGTACAAGAGTGTCTACAGCCATCTGTAATACACAGTGGAAGCTCTGTCATGGTTTGTGGCTACATTTCAGCCAGTGGTGTTGGGAATCTTGTCAAAATTATTTGGAATTATAAACGCAGAAAAGTATCCACCAGGCAAAGCAATCTGCAAAGTATCTGAATAGCAACAGATTCATTTTTCAGCATGACAATGATCTCAAACACACTGCCACTGCGGTAAAAGACCACCTGGACAAGCTTTTACTGCCTCCCCAGAGCCCGGACCTCAACATTATTGAAACAGTGTGGGATCATTTTGACAGAGGAAGAAACAAAAGGCAGCCAACATCTAAAGAGCAGCTTTGGAATGTCCTTAAAGAAGCCTGGAGAACTATTCCTGAAGACTACTTAAAGCAATGACAACAAAGCTTGGCTGAGAGAGTTCAGGCTGTGTTGAAGAATAAAGGTGTTCATACCAAATACTGACTTTCAAGCTTGCACAAACTCTGTTTTTGCCTTGTGCACTCTATTTCCATTTATGTTTGCACATGTTTCAATAAATTGTTACACCTATTTTCCAGCTTCCTAGCAAAAAATTAAGAAATAAGGGTTTGTCTCTTGACTTTTGCACAGTACTGTATGAAAGAGCCAAGACTCAGGATGACTTAAAATCTCTGAACAAAACAGACTGCTGTGTTAATTCCAATAAAAACAAAAAAAAAACTTAATGTTTACATTAAAAAAAATAATGCAAGCAAATGTATCAGTTTGCTAATGAGATGTGCTGCTGTTATAGTTGGATGTGCGGGTGGATACAAGTACTGCCTCCTGTATGTGTGTGTCTGAAGGCAATGTGTGTGGTCACTGATCATCTTCTGGAGAAAAGAGAATGCAGGCAGGAAGGAGGAGTCCTGCAGCGGCCTGTTAATAATTCACACCGTGGTTGGTGGTGATACTGGAGACAGCGTCCACATCGTCTTTGTTGGGACAGATCGTCTTGCAGCGTTCGTGGATTCGCTCCCTCTAAAAATAAAATCATGACATACAAAATAGTTCAGATATTCTGCTCAAAACTACAGTCTACAGCCACAGCGGTATATCTATGAAGCTGCAATGATCATCTACACAGCAGGTTAAAAAAAAATAAAAAATGCTGGAGTGCGTCAGAAAGTCAGGTTTACCCTGAGGGTGGCATGAAATGGGTACAAAGCTACCGAAGGTGGCAGTTGTCAGTCAACTGAGAACACTAAAGCAACACACCGCAGGAACAAGAACAAACAAGAGAAATGTCCGACAGCTGTTCTTCTGTCATTGTTCCATCGTCAATGTGAAACCTGAAGGTGGAAATGAAAACAGTGCTTCTGAAAGCTAGACGACTCTTACAAGAACAGAAATAAGACGTCTAAAGAAAACAGAAGACACTACACCTCAGTCTAACCACACAAGTGCAAATCTTTCACTTCTGGTTACAGCTACGTGAACCAAAGGCAATATTAAAAAACAAAAACAAATGAGGAATAAAAAGCTGGTGTAGGAAATTGCTGATCAAATGTGATGTTCATGAACTCACACACCAGTGGCGCAGTCTGTAATGATCCTAACCTGATGCAGCTCAAATGGAGATTATTGATCTGAAGATACATGAATCAGCCGCAGCATGGAAACCCCTGACAGGTTAAGTGCATTATAATCGAACATCTCACTACAGAAGAGAAGCCTGCTGGGAAACGTCCGGTCCTAGCATTCATCTCTCTGTAACTGCTTCTAAACAAAAATAAATGTACGCCTGCTCTCTTGTATTCCCCCCTCAAGGGGTCAATTTGGCAGAGGTTTTACACTGGATGCTCTCATGGTGAGAGGGGCCTGCGTTCCCACATGGAATCGAACCAGGGGCCTTTAACTTGTAAGGCCAATGTGTAAACCTCTGTACTATGGGGACAGTTACTTCTAAACAAAAATAAAAATCTAGAAAAAAGGTTTAAAAAGCTGAATTCAGTTCTTCTAAGCAATTTCCCCTCGGGGATTAATAAAGTATTCTGATTCACCTGTTAAAGTTATTGGATTGCTAATTATCTACTGAAAGAAATGGAAAAATAAAACACATACTTAATGCTTTTGGTCATTTAAAAATAAAGTTATCAGGACGTTTGTGTAGCAGAGCAGCTCCCACTGCCAGGTGGCAGCAACCTCCAGCACTAGAAAGGAGGCCAATTTATATCAAAAGAAAACAGACATCACTATATATATATATATATACACACACACACACACACACACACACTCACACACTATAAGGACAAAAGTATTGGGTCACCTAAACATTAGACTTACAGGAGCTTTCATAACATCATATTCTAAAGCCACTAATGTAGAGTTGGTCAGTGACTGGAGATGTAAGAGCTTCCACTCTTCTGGGAAGGATTTCTACAAGATTTTGGAGTGTGTCTGTGGGAATTTTTGCCCATTCAGTCAGTGTAGTGGTGGTTCTTGCCTTACAAGCAAACTGTCCCTGATTTGATTCCCTTCTTACCATGGAGGTAAGAACCTCTGTTAGATTACCGATGTGGATTAATCCACTGTGGCGACCCCTTGGGGAAAATACAAGGGACAAGCCAAAGGTACAGTTTTTTTCATTCAAAAGAGCATTTGTGAGGTCAGATACTGATGCTGGATGAGGAGGTCTGGATTGCAATCTTCATTCTAGTTCATACCAAAAGTGTTGGATGGGGTTGAGGTCAGGGCTGTGTGCCTGCCAGTCTAGTTCTTCCACACCAAACTCATCCATCCATGTCTTTATGGCCCTTGCTTTGTGCCCTGGGGCACAGTCATGCTCGAAGAGAAAAGCACCATGTCTAAACTGTTCCCACAAAGTTAAAAGCATGGAACTGTACAAAACATGTTGGTAAGCTAAAACATTAAGATTTGGAACTAAGGGGGGCCAAGCCAACCCCAGAAAAACAAGCCCATAGCAGGAAACGTTCACCTGGAATTCCCCAAACCCAGACTCAGAGGATTGCAAAAGTATTTACCCAGAATGTGCAGATCTATCCGAAACATCTTGTTTTCCTCCAGTTTTGATGGTCTACACATATTTAGAAGCCTCAGCTGTATTTTAAATCTCTTCAACTGGAAACATAAAGCAGTGTGTGCTTAGAGCCAGCATTGACAAATTACAGCATCCAGTACATATGGGCTTGTTCATAACAATGATTGCAGAAAACATGAACGACCTGATGACACCCCAAAAGTGAAGCCAAAACTTCTCTATCATCCCCTGCTGTCTAGCTGCAGGATAGGTCCTTAGTCCCAGTGAACGGGGTGAGGACCAATTAAAATTTTTCCCAAAGATGGTTTGTGCCTTTTTAAGTAGTTCTTATCATGTGGTTTTGGGTTCAGAGGGTCTCCTTTCTCATAGCTTTGTTTTGAATTACTAATATGATGCTGTGGAATTGGGGTGAAGCCTCATGATTGGCAGTTCTTACTGCAAGTCTGTTTGTGTGGGAGGGTTCTATGTCACATCTCAGAGGATGTGTGGGCCGGAGTTAGATATGGCGTCCCCACCACAAATGCCTACAGTGCAGATTCTGGCTCCAAAATTGCAAGATCATAGCTTGCTCCCTTGTATTCTCCCCAGGGGCTCGCCACAGCAGATTAATCCACATTGGTAATTTGGCAGAGGTTTTACGCTGGATGCCCTTCCTGACACAACCCTCCATGGTGAGAGGGGCTTGCGTCCCCATATGGAATTGAACCAGGGGCCTTTCGCTTGTGAGGCAAATGTGTAAACCTCTACACCACACATCTCACTTAAATGGGAAATTTTGGCTTCATTTTTGTACAACAGGAGGATTCATGTTCTCTACAGTCATTGGTTCATACAGACTAGAATGCCTTTAGTGAACATTCTGAATCCTGAAGTTATGAGAGGCCTTTGTAAGGTCTTGTGAATCACTGAGGATGGCACTTCATTCAGTGCAAACGTACAGCAGGTGTGTCACAGACAAAGAGATTCCACACTGGGGCTGGGTGATTAACAAACATCTTGGCAATCTCAAACACCCATTTTCACTCAGTCACCCTGATCCGTAATTCTAACAAACAATTTTATTCGTCCCCAGAAGGGAAAATTCAAATCACCAACACCCCAGACAGAAAACACACACACACAGCAGCGTGGGAGGTTGGTGAATAAGGCTGCCTCATTACAGGCGCCAATGGGGGCTCAAGGGCACCTCAGCAATGCTCGGTGGGGGGTGAGCTGGCGCCTCTCTGGCCTCTGATCCGCCTCCACACATATGGTTCCAGAGGGAGGTCTGGCTAGTCTTGGATGGGCCCCGGGTCCAGGTCCGGACAGGGTCTTGAGCCGGCAGCCCTCAGAAACCCTCCGGCTCCCGAACGAGTCCTCCGACGCACTGAGCCATTGCGGGCCCCCCTAATTCTATAACTACGCCAGTCAGCCTAACCATAAAACTCTGGATTTGCCTTAGTTAACAGTTAACTTCTTCAAATCTTCACCCTAGTACTGCCGGACATCAATATAAATATATTGATGTCCCAGTTAAGTTTCGTGTACTGCCGGTCGTCCAGCTGGTCGTCCAGCTGGTCGTATAGCTGGCAGGACAAGGGTTAAGATATTTTCCAAGCAAAGAAGAAACTGCCATCAGTTAGCATGTGCTCGGCCTCGCTGTTGATGTTCACACAGAGACAGCTGTCACGCTGCCTCCTGTCAGTTCTAACCAATGTGACTCAACTTTGAGGAACAAGAAAAGGAAATAACAGCCAAATGCTGGTGTGTCAGAAGCAGTCAGACAAGGAAGAGCTGGTGCAGAAAAAAGAAGTTATGACGTACGGGTACACGTTGGTTTCAGTGAAAGACACTGATGAGAATGAAGCTTCATGAGAACATAAAAAAAAGATCACTGTCAAACTGCTATTTAATTTAGTGAACTACGTCAGGAAATACAAATGCCTCCGGGAGTTAAGCTGTTTGATTTCCTCAGTTAATTAGAAATGTTAAAAAGTCTCAGTTTATATTTTAATCTATTTTCACAGGACTGAGCTATCCTATTAGGCTTTCATTTTTTCTTCTTTTACAATGCATGCTACCAGTTTTCCAAGGATTTTAATGAGATTTTTCCTTTGCTTTATAGTAAGATGTGAAAAAGAAAGAGAAAACCCAACAGCGATACTTTATCAGTCACCAGGAATGTCACAGCTCCATTGTTTGAATCTGGCTTTAAACAACAGTGTAAGAACGACTGTGGGGTGGATATCTACCTACCAGAAAAGCCAAAACACATTTCCAGTCTTCAGTGTGAGATTTAGGATGGAAATCAAATCTGACCCCACAGGTGAAGCTATGCGTGTGATAAATTTCATGATCAAAACATGTATGGAAATGCCAAAAACTTCACAATAAACTACTTCTGAAATGCTTTACTGAGAGTGCAGGAGGTGAAACCGCCACAACCGGATTCCTGACACACCCACAACACAGGGAGGTTCAGGAAAAGCTATGCGTATACATTTTTCTCAACAGCAAATACATCCTAAGAGCATCTTTAACGCTGAGCCTATGGAGGTTTGAACAGCAGTGATGCTGACCTTTCAACCAATCAGAAATGCACTGAATAATTGAGTGCTGGTGTTACCTGGGACATTTCCTGAAGGTAGGGTCCGAAGTGCTCCTTGGTGATGTTGGGGAGGCAGAACGACGGCATCACCTCCGTCTCGGTGAAGTCCAGCCCCCATGTTTTAGTGAAAAAGTCAGACTCCCGCTTGGCCAGGCGAGGGTCATTCAGCGCAGCTGGGAGGTTGACCTTTGAGCTGTACACCGTCCACCTGTCGTGCTCCGCCACCAGAGACGGGCCATTACACAGGCCCCGCCCCTCACCTGCAGGACAATAAAGACAGTACTTTGGGTTTCTGCACTGATTTTCCACCAAAATAACCTAAAGTCATAATTTAAGGTGTAGCCTGGCATGGCATCATACTTTTGTTTCCACATCCCTAAACTAAAATTTCAGCTTTGCTCAGGTGGCATTAAATCAAGCTCCAGGTCCACTGGAGAACACAGCAAATAGCAAAATTACAAGCGACTGATGATGCAGGACATGTGTAGACAAAAACTGCAAGGTGGTGCGTTTCACTGCCTGGTATGAATTCGTCAGTTTCATAGCAATGGGACACTTCAGTTGCTGATGGGGCTGCAGACCTTTTGTTGTACACGCTGCGCTGCTCAAAATACATGTATTGGTACAGTTTACCACACGTTTGCATTCAGTTAAGTTGAACGAGACTGTAATACAGATGTTTGTTTTTGTCATTTATGACAGGTAATGAAAGTGTTGGTCAGTCTGTCTGTCTGACAATCTCATTTTGCAGCAATAAAGTGAGAGGAACAGGCTGAGAACTTAGATAAAACTTCTTCTTCTTTCGGCTGCTCCCGTTAGGGGTCGCCACAGTGGATCATCTGCCTACATCTCATCCTATCCCTTGCATCCTCTTCCCTCACACCAACCCTCTGCATGTCCTCCTTCACTACATCCATCAATCTTCTCTGTGCTCTTCCTCTTCTCCTCCTGCCTGGCAGCTTCATCTTCAACATCCATTGTCCAATATATCCACTATCCCTCCTCTGAACATGTCCAAACCATCTCGGCCTTGCCTAATCCTGTCCATCCTGTTCACTCCCAGGGAAAATCTCAACATCTTCAGTTCTGCCACCTCCAGCTCTGCCTCCTGTCTTCTTGTCAGTGCCACCGTCTCCAAACCGTACATCATAGCAGGTCTCACTACCGTCTTATAAACCTTCCCTTTCACTCTTGCTGCTATCCTTCTGTCACAAAGCACCCCTGACACTCGTCTCCACCCACTCCACCCTTCCTGAACTCTCTTCTTCACCTCTCTTTTGCTCTGTCCATTGCTTTGGATGGTTGATCCCAAGTATTTAAACTCATTCACCTTTGCCACCCCTACTCC
>VUQH01088634.1:12133-24505 GCA_015106775.1 Etroplus canarensis | reverse complement strand
TCCACTTAATGTTCTTTCTTCGTGATGCCATCTATTTTATGAAGTGCAGCAGTTCCTCCTGCAGCAAAACAGCCCCACAACATGATGCTGCCACCCCCATACTTCACAGTTGGGATGGTGTTCTCAGGTTTACAAACTTCCCCCTTTTTCCTCCAAATGTAACAACGGCCATTATAGCCAAACAGTTCCACTTTAGTTTCATCAGACCATAGGACATGTCTCCAGTTAACTCAAATGTTGTCAGTTAACCTATCAGAAGCTTCCAAAGCCATGTCATCATCATCTGGGCTTTCCCACATTGTTTAAAGGCATAGTAATCTTTGTGTACAGTATGTAAACTTCTGACTTCGAAGAAAGTAATAATCATCTCTCTAATATATTCTCTCTCTCATTATTGCAGCATTTAGCAAATAGAAATAATTTTGGCAATCCTGACTGACCTAAAACAGGAGAAGTTTAGTCTGATTTAATTTCAGGCAGTGAGAAAAAAATGTTTACGTGTCTTTTACACAGTGTATGTAAACTTCTAGTTTCAACTGCATATGTATATGTATATCCCTGAAAAGCCCCTATTTCTTTATGAATGCTGACCTGACTAAACCATTTGATATAATGTGAGGCTAGAAACCATGGTCAAGTTGCTTTTATTCTTTTTAATGCAAATTGAATTATTTAGAATTAATCTATTCAGTGAAGCTGATGCCACAATTTAACTGAGCAGTTTTTGAAAATCGATTTTAGCAAGAGTAGATAGCAATGGCGCCAGACATTACATAGTGTCACCATGGAAATATATGATCCTATGATAAATTTGGTTTTTGTTTTGTGCATATTAGCTTACTATTCACAGAGATATGGCTAAAAATGTAACAATTCTAGAAAAAAAGCCCATGGGGTGGCTGATCTGTCTTTTCAAAATGGCAGAAAATCTAATCAGTTCCAGATCTTATTGTCTATCACAGCACCAAAATTTAAAAAAAAATCTGTGACAAATAGTTTTTACATTATCATGCCCTCACAAAGGATTTGTAGCAGCAGCGGTGGCAGTGGCTGTGGCAGTGACATAATGTCATCATGAAATTTAATGATCCCATCATCAAGTTGCTTTTTGTTTAGTGAAAATTAGACAACTAGTCAGAGAGATATGGCTAAAAATGTGCATTTTATTTACTAATTTCATCGGCAAATGGCAATGGTGACAGACATGTTACCATGAAAATGCATGATCCCACAAACAATTTGGCTTTTGTTTCGTGCAGAGCTGATGAATAGTCAAAATATATGGCTGCATTTCGGAGATATAAATATTGGCTAATAAGATCTGAAAATCATTGCATTGTTGTTTTATTTCTATTGTATGCAACATCCCAGTTTTTTTGGAATCGGGGTTATATAAAATGGAACATAATTTGGTATTTTGTTTTTGATATGCTTCTGTATTTCTTTACATTTGTAATATGTATAGACCTTTCCTTTTTTATTTTGTTTCTTCATTTATTTTCATCTATGATTATTTAATTAATTTAATTCCCTTTGTCTTGGCCAATGATTTATTTGTTAATCGTTTGGCCCCTTTCTCTTTATTCTGCAAAAGGGGGAGCTGTCATGTAAATTGTGACATGGGGCCAACTTTGTGCCTATTGATTCACTCACATTAGTGTACAGCACAAATGTCAGCCTCTAAGCCAGCAAACTACTAGAAACAGAAGATGCTTAGCTAATCTCTACGAATATAATTCTGTATTTTGTCCAATATGCACAATAAAATACAGAAGCAAAGAAAAACAGAAATATCAGCTTATTCCATGTATAATTAATGCCTCAATCTATTTATTTTACAGTTTAAGTCCTCCATACAAGAAAGAATTTTAGTAAAGGCATATGAGTCATATTAGCACAAAAAGGCACACACAGGGTTAATAAATGTTTACACTGAGCTCTGAAGTGTGTTTCTGTGTGTACCTGCACATTCTCCTTTAGGCTAAGGCTTTAAGCAATCTGTAGTTGTGTGACTCCATCCATCTCTATGGTAACAGGGGAAGGAAGGGCTAGCTGAATGTGGGCGAATGTTCAAATGTTTGCAAAATTTTCATTTTCATTACTGAAATCATCAAGAGGCAATGAAACATATTTGGATCAAATACAGAGAAATTCTGTGTGTGTGTGTGTGTGTGTGTGTGCGTCCGTGCGTGTATGTGGAGAGAGGCTTAACTCGAGGACATTCACATTATCTTACCATGTGCATGTATGTGTGTTGTTTTACCTTTTGATTCTCCTCCCTGCTCATGGCTAAGGCCAGCTGGAGCTGCAGCTCCTCCTCCCCGCTTGTCTGAGGTCGAGCCTGCTCCAGGTCTGAGGCGGCGCGAGGAGATGAGGATGAGGCTGCAGGGGAAAGAAGTGAGGGTTTTAGGGAGAATGGAGTAAGACTGTGGTAGGCAAAACGATCGATGTGGGGGTGCATGAGCAGATTCAGAAAGAAAAGGAGCACAAAAAGTGTGGGGCTGATTTGAATATTATCAGGCCTATGCTGCAGTATTGATAATCTATGTGGTTGTCCAAAGTCCTGGGCTACAGCACAAAAAGCATTTCATTAGTGATGTGGCAGGGATGCTGAATTCAAATGTGTATTTTTAACTCTTGATTCATTTATTCAACAACTTGTCATCATGCAATACAAGACAGACAGTGCTCCAGATAAGTTCAGACTTTGAGTATCCAAATACTCACAGTTAAAGGAGGACGGAGAGCCCCTGGAGCGGCTGAACTCCTCCCCATACAGCACAGCCATGCTGGGCTGACTCGTGCGTCTGCCTGGGTGGTAAGACGGGGGTATACCTCCATAAACACCCCCACCCCCTCCGCTACCTCCACCAGCCATTCGCTCCTTGGTCTTTAGGGCTTGACTCCTCTCCTGGCGGAGTCTCTCTTCGTCCCGGAGGAGGCACACCAGTTGGCGTGCTTTTTCCCTTACGTTGGCCCCCTGATCTCTGCCATCACGGTCCACATACTGAAAGTCACGCAGGGTCTGAACCACAGACAAAAGGTGTCACAGTCTTTAAAGGAGAAAATCTAGCTTTTAAAATAATGCAGAATTCAAGATGCATTTAGGAAGATGCAGGAAAGGCTTAAGAATGTGTCATACATTTTAGGAATATATGAAGAAATTAGTAGTTAGTAGTAGTTAGTACAACTACTTAAGGTAACAACTCACAATTAATTCTATTATCAGTAGACAATAATAAACCAATATGAGCGCCTCTGTTGCTGAGGGGTTCACATTGCTGAGGCTATCTTAAATTTGCAGTCCAGTACCTGAATAGTAAATGCGTTCTCACGGCATTGTTGGGCCACTCTCTCTGATCCTGTCTTCAGCAGGTAATCCAACAGAGTCAGGGCCTGGAGTCAAATGATGATTACTACACTGATTCTCAGTTCAGAACTATTGATATTAGTATTCAACACATCTCTATTGTGCACATTATAACTGACACTTCAATCCAGACTTTAAAGAGCAAAAGCGTGACATCAGTGATATAGAATCTCATCCAACTCACAATCCATCACAATTCACAGGTTGTTATAATGTGTGAAGTGCAGACAGATAGAGTTAAGTCTTCTGTCATTGGTGGCCTGGATCGCACAAACTAATGAGAATTAAAACCCACTGAGACGTCAAGGAGGTTCACAAAAAAGCTATATCCAGGACAACAGCTTTAGTTCTTCACCTGCCCAAACCTAGCTTAAGACATTATTATGTCATAAATAAACATAATGATGGCATTTACGTACAGATGGCAGAGGGGCACATGCAAAAAAGTCCTTTCATCTCCATTACAATCCAGACCAAGACTCTTAGGAGTAGTGATTCTTGGGAAAATGGAAAAATGACTGTAAAATACCAAAGGCCCATTGGGCGATCAGTGTGTAAAAGTTTCTCTAAAATCTGATTAATACTTTATAAGGAGTAGAGATTCTTGTGAACTGTGTAGGGATGAACAGGCAAACAGATACCTCACCATGACATTTACTCACTGGTCCTATAGCTGCATGAGCTAACAAGAAACCTTGAATGTTATTAAATGGAGCTAATGAGTGGGGGTAGATGGTGAGCAGTCAGAGTGAAGCTACAGTTCAAAAAGTCAAAGTACTGTGCAAAAGTATTGAGCTACCCTTCATTTCTTTTATATTTTACCAGAAAAATGGGAAACAGGTGTAATGACTTATTGCAACGTGCAAACATAAATGGAAATACAATAGATAAGAAAAAAAACAGTTTGTACAAATTTAACAAGCTTGAAAGTGAATATTTGATATTACCACCGTTGTTCTTAAAAGCAGCCTAAACTCTCTTAGGCAAGCTTTCTTTTAAAGTCTTAATGCAGTCTTCAGGAATAGTTCTTCAGGTTTCTTGAAGGACATTCCAAAGCTTTTCTTTGGAAGTTGGCAGCCTTCTGTTCTGTTCTCTGTCAAGATGTTCACACACTGCTTCAGTACTGTTTAGGTCTGGGCTCTGGGGGAGGTCAGTAAATGACTGACAGTGTTCCATTGTGTGTTTTTTTTATCTAGGTAGGCCTTTACTGCATTGGCAGTGTGTTTGGGAACATTGTCATGCTGAAAAATTAAGCCAATGCCAATCAGGTGATTTCTAGATGATACTGTATGGCTTAAACTCTGAAGGCATTTTTTTGCAGCCACAATTCCATCCATTTTGACAAAATCCCTGACACCACTAGTCCCCAAAGCATGAAAAGAGTACCCATACTGTTTTATAGATGGCTGCAGACACTCACTGTTGTACCTCTCTCCTGAC
Organism: Etroplus canarensis; assembly: GCA_015106775.1. Classification (NCBI taxonomy): domain Eukaryota; kingdom Metazoa; phylum Chordata; class Actinopteri; order Cichliformes; family Cichlidae; genus Etroplus; species Etroplus canarensis. The sequence goes on along the minus strand of VUQH01088634.1, from coordinate 19,695 downwards.
CTCATCAGTACACCAGCTGAACCAAAAATGTAAAATCTGGATTCATCACTACATAAGACCTGTTGCTACTGTTTTTCAGTCCAGTTCTTGTGTATTTGGGATATCTCTGCCTTTTTTTCCTTCCTTAAGAATGGCTTCTTGAGATCTCCCTTTCATTGAGACCATTTCTGATGAGGCTTCAGCAAACAGTAACTGGATCAACTGAAGGGCCAGATGCATCTCTCAGGTCCTGTGTCAGGTCTTTGTTGCAATTTTTCTATTTCTTAAGGATGTAACTTTCAAATACATAAGTCAGTGTTAACTGGTGTAACAAACAATCATTCCTCTGAAAATGAGTGAAAAAACAGGCAAAGTTCAGAGAAAATATTTTAAAACCCTTCAGAAAGCCTGGAGAACTATTGCTGCAGTAAGTCGGGCTCCCTGGAAGCAAAATATAAAGAAATGAGAGGTGACTGAAGACTTTTGCACAGTAATGTCAGAACTAACATGGAACTTGTGTCTTTTCATGAGGTCACCTTGTAGACATGTCTCCAGTTTTTGCCACTGTCATTGAGGCGCTTCCACACCATGCCCATGACCTCAGCAAAAGCCACCACATTGAAGGTCAAGTCAGCGATCTCTGACATGAGTGATGAGGATGGGCCCCATGGATCATTTGAGGTGGCCTCACGTACCTATACATTGGCAGAGGAGACACAATGATCTTCATTTGATTTTATTGAGTTAAGTATCATAAATAAGGGAGAGATTTCAATTTTCAAATAATATTCAGTACAACAGAGCTCACTAAAGGAGCAGAAGAAAGCTTGCTTTTTGTTTTTATCGAAGATGAGTAATATTGACACTCAAAGAAAAGAGAGAACAAAGTTCATTTAATACAATACCTTGATCTCTGCTTCTGAATAGTTGTGCACAATATTTTTCACCTGCCTGCGCAGCGCTGAGGTTGTCATGGTGATAGGTGATGGAAAATGTGGAGGGAGAGAAGGCAAAAAAACAAATGCTCAACAAGTTAAGAAAAGAGGAGAAAGGGGAAATGTAGATGGGAGGAAGAGAAGAGAGGGGAAGTAACTATGTCAGCCAAGGCCAGTCTTCTCTTTTGGGAGTTATAAGGTGCCCCTGTAAGAATCAAGTAAAGACAAAACATAAAGATAATGAGTATGACTCTCAAAATGCATTCATATCATTCTCACTCTGCATTAGTTGATACAATTAAAAAGAAATGACATATCATACTCAGGGAATCAGCACAGTTAGTCCAGCATACTGTTAGTTCAGGCAGTCTATAAAGCCAAGCTCAGTGGCATACCACATTAGCTGGTGGCTCAGCAGAAACCGTTTTACACATCAGATTGACAAATCTTATATAGGGCATGTTATTTAAGACGCTTTGGCCTGCTCCGCAGCTGCTGTGCATCTGCAAGCCGCTTTGCAACTCATCTGCAGCCCAGCTCCTCTTTCATGCTGTCTCTGACTTAATTAATGCCTTGTTTGTAGTCACTGATGCCTGCTCGATTCTGTAAAGGATTTTTGCTGCTGCTCCCCACACCCCCAGCAGAGTGGATGTTTGATGAGGATAAATAAAGCCTTTGACGGGGTTCCAGACTGGAGGCAGTTTTATATGTCCCAAACAGTGGCTGGACACTTGTAAGGCTTCTGATGAAGTTGTGTTTGCTTGCAAAGCTTCAATAAAGCTCTGACTTTGAACTGACGTGTTTCCCACAGATGTTTTCTTCCCTAATAAGAAATCATGTCACTGGTTATAGTTTAACTCAGATGAGAGTAACATGACTTTGTAAATGTCACCTGATAATATAGGCTTCAGTGTTTTTTAAAAAAATATTGGTTATCATACACAACATAAATATGAGTTTTGTACTTCTTCTTATTATTATCGGTTGGGTTTACAAAAGCCTGGATTTTAATGATAGATTTACCAGCCAGTCACAAAGAATATTCTTAGCTGGTTTCTGCCAGTGCTGGAGTGAGCAGCTCCTCATCATAATCTAAATGGAGCCATCAGACTGTTGGGGTTTATTAGTGGTTCATTTCTGGGAATTTCTGGCACCTGTAAGTGTCGGCCTTACAGTCTGTAAACAGTCATTAACTGCTGGGAATCAGTTACGTCTGCCAGTGTTCAAAGGGCGGGAACTCTAGTCATGCAGTGATATTCATGGAAGGGCAATGAGGTCTGTAAACAGTTATACTACCAAAAGATATCTTTGGAAATAATCTTCTTTTGACTATGGTGGTCCTGACTGAATCAGAATTCATAGTCTGGGGACCAATAATATCTTGGGAAAACCATAAACAGACCTTTTTCTCTAAAAGCCACACTGTCATACTGCTAAATAAACAAGCTAACCTTAAGGCTTTGATTTATTTCTTTGCCACCTGTATCAGTTAGAGAACAGTGAGATGACAGTATAAATAATAACTGATGAGACTGACTGGGCGCTTTCCAGTTAGAGTCCCATAGTGAAGAAGTAGGCCATGCTAAAACTCTGGCCCTCAGGTGTCTGATGAAGCTTCTCGGTAGCTCATTTTATTCAGGCCAACGTGCACACACAGACAGACAGCCTGTGTGCACAGACGCACACTCCCAACCCAATTTTCACTTCCAAATTCGTATTTCACAAAGGACTTTAGGGAATTGATCATTAAAGGTTCCAGTGATATGTCTCTCTCTGCCAGCGACTATAAGCTTTCACTGACACAGAACGTAATTAACCTACTAAACCAAAGCTGAACTAGGGTGACCCCACCACACTAAATCTCTTGTTATCCATCTTCAGCTCACTAAACTGTCAGATGATAGAAAACACCTTTCAAATAAAATATCCCTCTTATCATGCCCTTTTCTAATGGCAAGGTAAAGCTGAAGTGTTCCATTTCTTAGTAATAGTAATGTTGGTTCAGCACACTGATCAAAGGTCCATAGCAGTAAAACAGGAAGCTCTCCACGACACAGTAGAGTCTCATTTCCTGCACAATTTCTACAACTAAGAAAACCACCGAACAAAGTTTTTTTTTCTGTAATTTCACATATTGCACTTTAGTTTCTGTTTATGATCATTTTCTGAGGAAAGTAAGTCAGAAAATAAAACTTAGTCTGGCTTTACCTGGAGAAATATGCTCTTACTTTAAAGGAATTATGCCATGAGGAAATACTGTGAATTGTAATATATTTCTATCAGGGACGGTTTTTTTGGATACAAAAAGTTTATTTTTCATTTTCTTGAATCATAACATACCATTAATAAAGCTGTATATGAATATTAAACTACATATCAGCCAGTATTATGTTATCTCATACACTGTATGCATAGACCAAAAATTACAAATCTTACAAATTCATTAAAGATCATTCAGGGGATACTTATGTATTTTGGTGCCTATATAAAAATATAGCAAAGATATAATCCCATCATTTTAACTCTCAAATTTCAGTATCACTATTGATAAAAGGCAATATGAATCAGCCAAAACATCTGCCACCAGACGTGTGTGCCTCCTAATGTATTACTCCTGTTTAACACTGATGATGTGCAACAAATTTTGAATAAATGATACTCAGACTATAATTTATTAGAAATTTTATGTAAAAATGTTATACTTACAACTGCAATCATAACCCGGCTAATTGTGCTGGTGTTTTGGCCAGTATACTCTTAAATCTAACTGGTTTGGTTAGATCAAATTTAAGTAAAAATAAGTCAATAAATAAATACAGCAAACAAGTAATTCAGAAAAAAATTCTATTTCATTTGCCAGGCTATAATGTGTATCAGACAAACCATACATACATACATTCTTTGACTACTGTGCTGGAAGTCATTTTTGTAACAAATTGCTGGATAAGGTGCAATGACGTGTTATATCAGTAACACACTCTTTAAACCAATATATACATAGTGTGGCATATTTTTATTTGATGGTGTAATAATAATAGCAATTAAAGCTCACAAGAATGATTATATAGACTAAATCTTCTTTTGATAAACTGGATTGCAAATATGAAGTTATTACCTAATGGGACATTGCATTCCTCTCCCAAAGGTCCAGCAGCCAGTCTCCTCACTTCCCAGATGTTTCCAGTTGTTAAAAGAAGAGAGGATGCTACACAGTGGTAAACATGGCCTTGTCCAAACATTTTTGAGTCATGTTGCTGCCATCAAATCCAAGATGAGCTAGTATTTTTCATGTAATATTAAAATTCCTCACTTTCAACATTTGATGTTTCCTGTTCTTTTGTGGATAAAGTATTGGTTTGTTAGATTTGCAAATCATTGCATTGTGTTTTTATTTTTATTTTATGCAGCATTCCAACTTTTCTAGAATTGGGGTTGCATTCTATAATTAGGTTACGAGACAAAAGAGCTTCACACACCCATAAGAGCCTTCCTCTGCTTGCAATGGCTGCAACTTGAGGCTGTGTGAATTTGGGGGATTTTTTAGTAAAATATTTCAATATCAATATATCAGCCTACATGCTTTACATATTAAAGTTAAGTATTTTAGAGCTATATTAAAAAAAATCAGACAGCATATATAATGACACTGATAGCTCAGTGAAACTGCAAATAATAATAGTTGGGCCCTATTTGTTAAGTATTTCTAGTACCTTTTCAAAAAAAATTCCGATTAACATAATTTTAGAAATTACAGCATATGAAATTTACACTCAATGGCTATTAGCATGTTAATCAAAATGTAATGGACTCTGATTGTTTCTAGCTTGTTCACAATGCTAATGCAATAGCCAGCATTCCACAATCGATAGATCACCCAGGCACCTGGCATAATCAATCATGCCAGGTTAAACGTCACTTGAATCATCTTTCCTTCCCATTCTGATGCTTGGTTTGAATTTCAGTAGGTTTCTTTGACCATGTCTACATGCAAATGCATAGGATTGCTGCCCAGTGATGTGATTGTCTGATTAGGTATTGTGTTAATGAGCAGTTGAACAGGTGTACCTAACAAAGTGGCCAGTAAGCGTATATTTTGACACTCCTGAAAATACAGTTGAAACCTGTGATGCAGATTATAGCTTCCTTAAGTAAAGATTGACTTATGCCAAATATGTTTATATTTTCTATTACTGACTAATTATATGTTAAGTATATAATTACAGTTTTTTTAAAAAATGAAAGAAAATAGTAGGCTGGACGGGAACTTAAACTCTCATTACAAGGACTCCGATGACCCCTTGTCTACTGGGTCACTGGACATGTACCCGAATGTACTATTCAGTAACAATCTGTAAACTTGCCTCTGAAGATTAAAAACATTCTTGATGGCTACTGTTATAATCATGTCTTTGATTTTAAAGTCACTGTTCACAGCAGCAACACAACAGTTCACAATGACTGAAACTTGTCATAGGATGCCTTGTCTTGCTAAAAAGCCAACATCAGCAAAAGCGCAGAGGACCTGAGATGCACACATCAGGGACATAGATAGCAAAACTCTGAGAGGACGATGAGTCTGAGGATCTGTGTGTGTGCATGTGCAAAAGAGGGAGAGAGAACAAAGGGCATAAAGAAGAAAGTAGTGCTCAGCACCTTTATTAGTATCACCTTTCTGCACAATCATCTTCTGTTCAGACACACAAACCCACAGATGTCCCCACAATCACAGGTTATTACAGGCTGGTGCTGTCTACAACATGAAATGGTTTAGACCACTGTTCTTTCAATCCACTTATCTGAGTATCCCATCCAAACAGATATTTCACATTGTGGAAGTAACATGATAGCTCGGTATGCATTTTCAAAGCTGAGAAGTGAAAGGAATCCTGGCAATGAGATCAGCTGGATGTGTGAGATAGGAATCTGTTTGGCTTTAATATGTGTAACAAAGAATGTCTGCTTTACTGTTCGCCCAGGACCAAGTATGTGGTATTTATCTATTATTTATTTTCTCAAGAATTTAACCAAATAGTCAAAAAGTACACAAAAATGTATTTAGAATATCTGACATTCTGACTAACTCTATGGTGGACAAAAGTATTGGGCCACCTACACATTACACCTTCATGAGCTTCTATGACATTCTAAATCCATAGACATTAATATAGAGTTTGCCCACTTTTCTGGGAAGGCTTTCTATAAAATTATGGAGTATGTCTGTAGGAATTGTTGCCCATTCATCCTCCAGAAGAGCATTTGTGAGGTCAGACACTGATGTTGGATGAGAAGGCCTGGCTCACAACCTCAATTATAGTTCAACCCAAAGTTGTTTTTTGGGGTTGAGGTCAGGGCTCAGTGCAAGCCAGTCAAGTTGTTCCACACCAAACTCACTGAACCGTACTTATATAGACCTTGCCTTGTGCGTTGGGACAAAGTCATGCTGGAACAGAAAAGGGCCTTCTCTTAACTGTTCCCACAAAGTTGAAAGTACAGAATTGTTCAAAATGTCTTGGTAAGCTACACAAGCTGTCACAGGGTGAAAGACAAGGCATACCCTGGACAGGTCATCACTCCATCGCAGGCCCAACACAGAGAGACAGAAAACCATTCACACTCACATTCATACCTAGGGTCAATTTAGAATAGCCAATTAACCTAACCCTCCTTGAGTGTATTTGGAGGATACCAGAGTACCCAGAAAGAACCCACAGAAACACAAGGAGAACATGCAAACTCAACACTGAAGGGTCTGAGTTGGCCACTTCCACTCTGCAATGATACCACTTACAGTGGATAGTGAAATATCCAGGAGTGAAGAAATTTTACAAGCTGACTGGTTGCAGTGGTGGCATCTTATTACAGCAACATACTAAAATTCAAGGAAATTCACAAATATTTGTAAAGCCAGACTGAATGAGCAGGTGCTTGATTTTACACACTGTGACAATAGGACTGAATGAAACACCCGAATTCAATGATGTCCACATATGAATCCCAAACTACTTTTTTAAAGAGCAGAGGATGTTTGCGCTTACAACCTGCAAGGCTGCACAGCACACCTTTAATGTGTGTATTTGATCAGCACAAAGGCAAACTGTGAATAACAGCTCTGTGGAGGTTTGGGGTGGATTTTCTGATTCACATTCATACTGTATGCATTACATTCAAAATGACTCATCTGCTGCCACAACAAAAAAATCTCTGAGGCCTCAGTCATTAAATTCCAAGTGGAGTCACCTGCTGAAATCATACATTCAAGTCTGAGTGCTGTTTGATGACTTTATGACATGCTGCATTAAAACACTACACAACACATTAACAAAGAAAAACCAAGTGAGGGCGATTAAACCTGGCAATCTGACACGTCAAATTGCTCAAACCCAAACGTCAGCTCGTCGGCCACGTCTGAGGATGCGCATGCGTGCTGCTGAAGCAGGTGTAAGCTTATGTATTTTTCTGGGTAAATACTAGAGCCCAAGGTTTGGGAGAAGGCGGTGAAAACTCCTTAGAATCAGGCTAAGGTTGGAGGTCAGATTAAGCATCATGGTGAGGATTAGGGATAACGTGAGCTTCAGATTAATCTAAGTGGAAACAGGCATCGGTTTCCCCAGAATATTCCCTGGCACTGGAATTTTAAGGCCAGTATAT